>NCKU01001453.1:0-25570 GCA_003675995.1 Dinothrombium tinctorium | reverse complement strand
ATACAAAATAAGTTTTCACTTTCGCTTTAAGCATAATTTAATTTCGATAATTTTTTAAATTCAAATTTTTGAATTTTACATTAAGTTAAGCTGTGATTTTCATAATTTTTCAGAAAGCGATTAAACAGATTTTAATTTTACATAATTTGGACAGTGATACGCTGAAAATTTGAGGTGCAGGTGTAAATAATAATTTTAAACACATAAAAAGCTTTTTTAAAAGTTTATTTGACGCACACATACGTTGGATGTTTACACGCATCTAAAAAATAAATTATGAGATGGGGTGAAATAAAATTTGAATACGAACCCTCTCCATTCTCGCATGGACAATAATCGGCGTAGTGTTTAACTTTTATTTGTCCGACTGTACAAGGTTCACCTTGTTTCGCCAACGGTCGGCAAGTTCTTTTATGTGTGTCGCGTGCAAACAAGCAGCAATGAGATTTACATTCTTCGTTGAATCTGCAAGCTTGGTTCAAATTCTTTAATTCCTTTAAATTAAAAATGAAAATGAGAAAAGTCGGAATAACGAGCTCTTCATATCACTTACAAGCGGCGGTGAGTAATCAATCGGTTGCTGGACCATAATCGGCTGGTCGTCGGCTCTACTACTGGCGATCTCGTTCGGCAATGGGTCATTCGGCAACTTTTCCTCCTCTTCCTTAATCGTATTAAATGCGTTGCTAATATTTTCATCGTCGTAGATGGTAGTGGCTTCGTCGTAATAAGTTATATTCTCGCCAGGTGCGTAAATAAACCAAGTGCGGGCGGTCGAATATTTTTGCAGCGAACAGAAAGTTAGAGTGAGCAGCAAAAACGCTGCGCAAAGTCTCATATTTGAATCAGCCAGCGCGAGCCTAATCAAAACAAAAGATTAGAAGCTTTGTTTCTTTTTACTCTCATTAAAAAGCGACAAGAAAAAGCGAACCTCTCTTTGCGCTCAATGATCGAACTAAAAGTAAGCGAATTAAAGAGAGAGCGAAAAAAGTGAAAAAGGAAATGTGCATAAATCCCGGGAACTTAACGCGAATATCAGGTACTTTCAAGGCTCTGCGTCTGTTACACATCATAATGGCAATTGTATGAAAACCGAAACGAAGTTGCCTCAGCTAAACAATAGTCACTTTATAAATAAGCTAGTTGAAGAAAAAAATTGAATTCTTATGCTATTCTTTCGCGAGTGATTGGAATTGGTGGTATTGAGCAAGGAAAAGAAAAGAATTTACTGTATTTGATCTCGGTAAAAATAGCATTGAAGCACTCGAATGACGAGAATGATTTAATTTTTCTCTAAAAAATTCCTGAACTTAGCCTAATTTGGAATTCTTTTCACGTAAAATTTTGTCGCTTTTTTATGCAAATAGCGAAGTGAAAACTGAAAAATCGCGAAGCGTTAGAAAAAAATGTGCAATTCTTAGAAAAATGAAGAACAATGAATTAAATGAGAAGGAGTCATGATAAAAACTTAAAACAATTGATTCTATTTTTTGTTGGTTTGTAATTAATTTTTAACTTTTTTTTCAAAACTTTTACTTTTTTCACTTTTCATAGACAATTTCACACTTTTTTAGCATAAGATAAATTAATACAAAAAAATGTACAGCGTGTTAATATTTAAATGCAAACAATTTATTTCCTACACTAAAGAAAATAATATAAAAAATAATTTTCTCGAATAATTTAACATCCCATTACGAAACATGTTCGTCATGCTTCTGGAAAACATTTTGATTGAAAATATATAGAAATTCCTAACTTGTATAAATGTGTTTACCCAACTTTTGCTTACGAATTCGAGTTATGTTTTTCATTTTTAATCATAATCCATTTACGATTCATTTACTACTTGCTTTCACTAAGCCAACAAGCGTTTAGGTAAGCAAATAATGAAAATATTTTATGAGACCGATATTAGATATTTGCTATAGTGTGAAAATTTGTTCATATGCGCTTTTATCATTTTAATTGAAATATCGATTTGCTTTTGCTATTTTGCGTGAGCAAGAAAAAAAAAGCATTTACGATCTTTGGAAAAACCTATCGGAAGCTTTACAAGAACTTAAATCCATTCTTTTTCAATATGCTCCCAATATGTACCAAATTGTTATATTTATACATTTGTAAATCTTCGCATTACAATAGTTCAGATCAATGGTCGCGCAAATTGTATAACGAACTCTAGCGTTTAAGTTAATGAACAAATAGACTTACAAAATTGTGCATATAATCTGTTGCGCTAAGAAGTAAAAATAGATCATCACAAAGTTGAATATAAAAGTTTCAAAAGATCAAAATCAGAGCATTTATAAACCGTCGTTGATTGATTTTGAGTACCCATTTTATTACATTGTCATACAGTGACAAAAAATTAATTAAACTCATTAATTTCTTTTCAAAACATCTTACAGCTTTTGACAAATTAAATGAGTATTTCTATCAGTCAAAAGATGAAGTTGCAACGCATTTTTGCTAAGCGAGTAAATCATAATTTATATTTGAATGTATTTATTTCGAAAGGGCGCATCGAGCTTTACGGTAGGTTGTTAGATAAGCGCTTTTGAAATAAATTCATTAGCTTTGTCGAAAGCTGTGTTTGTTTAGTTTAAAGGTTGTGTTTAGAACAATCGTGTTGTTTCAACCAACGCAAAATACAGTCCAAATAATCATTTGAGGTTATAGATGAAAAGCAAAATTCGTTAAATGTTGAAAAACTGAAAAAATGATTAGCTCGAAACATCCGTTGATTTATGTTCCTCTTCCTTAAAAATTTAACCGTATTTTGGATCATTAAACGCATTCATTATTATATAGCTTTAAATTGTATAAAATGAAAAAGTATCCATTTGACGAGTATCATTTGAACGATGTCAAACTCAAACGTATTGCAGCAAGATTTTTCTGAAATCATCGAAAGAATACGTCGATCATTTTTAAGTGTGTATGAAAACGATAAAGATGCGTTCGATGAGATCGACGTGAGTCGAATTCGAAACGAGCGATGGGTTATTGAGCGACATATTCTCGATCGCAAAGGTAATGAAAAAGATGCTTTTGAAAATTTAGTGAACACAATGAAGTGGCGCAAATCGTTTGGCGTAAATCGGCTTAAAGCTACCGATTTTCCGCAAGAATTTTGGGAAATCGGTGAAGCCCATTTGTACGTCGCAGACAAGAATGGCGTTAAGCCCGCTTATATTCGAGTTAAATTTCACAAACAGTTGAGCGATTGGTTGGAAATAAGCAAAAAGTTTGTGGTTTACTTAATGGAAACATTGGACAAAGAGACTAATGGCAAAAATTGGAGCATAATTTGGGATTGCGATGGTGGCACATTGTTCAATGTCGATATTGAATTGCTTGTATTTTGCATAACCACTTGTTTTCGCTACTATCCGAAAGGTGCGAAATATTATTTACTCCATGAATTACCATTCGTACTTTGGGGTATTTATCAATTGGGAAGAACGTTCATTCCTGAACACTATCGAAATACGATATGCTTTTCTACGCGCAGAAACATCGCTGACTTGATCGGCATAGAATCACTTCCGGATTACTTAGGCGGAGAGTGCAATAAAAAGTACAGAGGTCCGATCGAAGGTGCGCCTGGCATTGAAGAAGTGGCTAAAGATAATGATTTAAACGAGAACGCAGTGAAAAAGTTTTTTTCTCACTATCAATCTTTTCTTGACGAAGCTCGTGAAAAGCAACCATTGAATGATGAGCCAGGAAAATAGTTTTTATCATAAATTGAATTTAGCTGTAAATGCATTTTTAAAACTTCGCAAACAAACTTATCACTTGCTTTCAATTGGGTGATAACAAAGTGTATCGCTTATGTCAAAAACAAAAATAAACTCTCGAAAACACAGCTCTTTTGCTTAATTTTTAATCTTGTTTTCATTAAGAAAATATATCGAAAAACAATAAACACTAAATTAGTCTTTTGCAAAAATAGACAAAATTCAAATACAGAGGAAACGTTTGCTTCCTTTAGCTTTTCATTTGCAGAGTTTTCGAAAGCGTTTTGTAAAAGCTCGTTTCATTGAATTAATTGATCAAAAACTTTCACAGGATTTTCTTTTCTTTTTTTTGGTCTTCAAACAGCAATGCAATAAACATCACTGTTGCTTGAGATAATAAGTGAAAAACTCGTAGAATCATTCGAAAAGATATATACAAAGTCGCTTGAGAAAAAGTTTATAGGAAAGATAGCAAAGGATTGATACGAATATGATATTCAATGACCAGAAGGTTAATATCACCAGTGATTTTTCACATTTAACCTCAGGAATCCATTGAAAATTGCTTGTAAATAGAGGATAAACTATAGCCGCAATTGTGATTAGCACTAAACCAGCGATAAACAGCAGAAGGTTTATAATTCTGCATTTGTTTTCTGAAAATCGATCGACGTGATGTTTTAAATAGTGAATTATTGCTGCTAAATTGCACAAACTTCCGAAAATCATCATAAGATATGGAAGCGCTGAGTTATATTCACAGTCGGAGCGAAAAACGTAACCAAATGTTATTTTTATCGTGAAAAGTGTAATTATAGTTGCATAGGTTATTTTAGATCCCAAATTGGGCGTATTCCAAACACGACGAATAGAATGCGATAGATGAGAAAATAACGTGGTCATGCAGCTCGCGAAACAAAGAGCAATGCTTAAGAAGCAGCTACCGCACCATTTAACGCATTTCCACATATTAAGTCCACAAGTGAGCAATGAGTTATTCAAACTTTGACCACTTCGATCTTCATCCCCATTTCCTGTTTCTCCTCTTTCTTCATCGTCAATTGTTGAATCATTGATTGATGCAAGGCGAGGCACAATAGGAATGGGAGGCGATGCCGATCGTGAATACGGTTCATTTGTAACGAGTGGACAACGGAAATTACATTGAGCCAAGTGTGTGCCCAAATGATCTAATTTTACGATCGCATTGCATCCATTTTTACGGTAATTACAACGGATGTTTAAATTGCCCAAAAAGTTACGAGCAATTCGTGGAATCGATTTCAGCTCATTTTTATTTACGATTGCGTTACAAAACGGACAATGACAGCTTGTCGACGAGCCGAACCACAAATCTAAGCATTGAGTGCAAAAAATATGCTCGCAAGCGGTCATTATCGGCGATTCTAAAACACCGGTGCAAATGCTACACAAGAGATCATTGTAAGCGTCTGCATCAAAATCGACGAACCTAAGTGTGCGAGAAAAGTGCGTATATAAACGATGCTGAATATTTTAAGTATAAGCGAGCAAAAAAGAAATTAAGGAGAAAAAATTACCTTTCAACGTCGAAGCCCATCTTTAGGGCGACGCTTCTTCACTCTTGTATACTAATTTCAAAGCAAACAATGATCACAAAGAAAGTTTGCAATGAGATTCTATCTGAGCATTGAAAAAAGTTGTGTTGCTAAGCTTCGTGAGCCAACTTGTAATGGTGTCGACATCTTCAGAAGATGATTAATCTAAAAAAAGAAATACGAGTCGGTAATTTCAATTATCATATGATCACTTCATAAATGCTTATAAAATACGAAATTAGTCATCAAACACTTGTTTACTTTCTTTCGAAAGCAGCATCGAATTTGACCCTCTTCCATTCTTTACTTCTTAAGTTTGAGCATATATGAATAATTCATCAGTTTTATGATTTTAGCATTAGGTTTTGGCAAAGAAATTTTCACGGTCTCTTTTCCGCAAAAAAGAGTATAAATGAAGTAACGTTTTCTTGCCCGGAAGAATATTGAAATTGAAAATGTAAATGTAAACAAGAAAAAAGATAGATTATGAACATTTTGCTTCTGCTTAGCAAAGTAAAGTAAAATAAAGCAATAAAAACACTTTGAGCAAAGTTAAGTCAAACAAATCGATCGAATTTATTGTTTAAATCATCGATTTGGACATAGATAAAAAATTGAAATACAATATAATCCTAAGGTAATCAAATATAAAAAAACGAATACAAAGTTGAAATTGTAAAGTTTAATGTTTTCTCTTCAAATTACTTCGATGTCAAATATTTTTCTGATGGCTTATACAAGTCAACAGGGTAAAGGATTTGGATATCAAATGATTGATAAAAAATGAAATATAAATATCAAAAGAGTACTTGATTTGTGCATTTTAATGCACAAAAAATTGAAAACATTAGAAACGAAATACAATATGCTTATAACACAAAAATTATAAACGATTAAAATATGAGCTAAATTTTTCTTATCGATTGACAAGGTTTTTCTATCACTTTTTTTTTCTTTGTTGTCTCCAATGACGTTAACGTGTATCTAATTGACACATTGTATTTATTAACATTAAAAAAATTTTCGAAAAAGATTTAAGTACTCGTAAAGTGAGTATGATTTTTCATAATAATTAAAAAATATCACTGAAAATTTGTTTGATAAACTCAAAAAACGTTATTTGGCAAAGCTCATTATGATTGACTATTTTTTTTTTGCCCGAAGACACATTTATGATCATTTTAAGAGATCAAGTTATGTCACTCGAACAAGAAAATACAACATCGTTTCAATGTGATGAGAACACAGTAAAGTAAACTTAATATAACAAAGCAATTCAAAGACCAAAACGTGAACCACAAAAGAAATGGATTGCAGCCATGATTTCGAAAATCAGGTTTCGTTACATCGGTAAATATACTTGTAAACATCCAAATCGCCATATACATTTGCGCGATAAAAATGATATAAGAAAAGAGAGAAACAACACGGCAGTTATTGTCTTTGAACTTGTTTGTATGATTCTTTAAAATATATGCGAACGTAGCAAGATTACCGCAAACACCGACCAACATTTGAATGATTGGAATAGCAGGATAGCGTTCGCAATTATGTTGATGATAGTAGCCGAGCACAAAAATGAAGGTAAAGAAAAGAAATAAAGCGAAGTAAATCAATGTTAGTAATAATTGTTTCATTGCATTTCGACAGCTGATTAGCGAAAATCGTAAACAATCACAACAAGAAAATGATCGATGGCTGCTGTGATTTGTTGAATCACTGCTGCTTGTATCTGATGGACACGGCGTTTGTGTTGTATCGTTGAAAGCGAGAGAAATACACGAGGGCTGTAGAGGTGCGCTCGGCTCGACAATGTGATCATTGCGAAACGCACAACGCTGCAAATGTTGCTGCAAGTGTTCGATTTTGCAGATCGCCTCACAGCCATACATTTGATTCTCGCAACGAATGCTTAAATTATTGAGTAGATTACGAGCGATACGAGGTACACTTTTGAGCTGGTCGTTGCTAATGGTGCAATTGCAGACCGGACAACGGCAGGTGGCTGATGAGCCCATCCAAAGTTGTATGCATTGCGTGCAAAACATGTGTTCACATTCGGTGTAAATCGGATCTTCGAGCACCAGTGTGCAGATCGGACAAATCAGATCATGGATCGAATCCATGTTTAGATTCACGAATCTGTTGTTTTTAAACAGTGTTAGCAAACAATGCGATTGCCCCCTTTCAATGAAATAAAGAGAACTACGCTTACCGTTCGATATCGTAACCCATCGTTCAACGCTTCGTGCTTTGCGATAGTTTCAAAACATGGAAATTTTTTCTATGAATTGAAAAATGGAAAACGGAGAGAAACGAACGCAAAGAAACGTTGTCTTCGAATGCGAACGAAATTCGAGATGAAAAGAGTTTCGAATCCCTGACGTTTAAAGTACGCCTGAATGCAACTCGCTTCCTGCTCTATCCTTCGCTTTTTCCTCTTTTTTCGCTTTCGTTTCTCAACATTCGTTTTACAAAATGCACTCGTGTACAATGCTTAACGTGCTCCTTCTCGCCGTGTTGAAGTCTGACGATTGGAATCGTTGCACACACAAGAAAACGGCAGCCGAAAACGGTGTGCGAAACACGAGTAAATTACTACTTGTTCACAGCAAACGTAAATTTGTTATTATCAATTTCGTCATTGGTTTGCCACTCGAATGTTTTATGTTCAGGATGTGTTGTGAGTTGCAGATTAAATTTCGAAATTCTAAATTATGCTTAAATTACGTCAAATTTTTAGTGCTTAGATTTAGGTTCACTTTGTTTGGTAATCAAAGAAAATCAGTGAGCTAATCAATAAATGAAAACTTTCAAATCAGCATTTCACAAACAGAAATGATGATTTTGCTCACCTTGATGCGATCTTTTTTAATTGAAACGAGAAAATGAATTGTTGTAGAGAATGAGAACGCTCAGTTTTTCTAGTGAAGTTGCAATTTTTTATCGCAACTGTTAAAATTTTTGGACCAAAATATATTCACACCTTTTAAATTTGCATAATTGAATAGTATGCTGGACATTTCATTAGGGATGTGAATCGCTCGTTTTAATTTCCTCAAATATCTCTGGAAGAGGTCCTACAAGATTTATGCATGAGATTGCGTGAATTTCATTTCACGTTTGTAATGAAAAAAGTAAAATCTCTTTTACGTTAAAAAACATACGCCTCTTTAATAATCAATTATAATCGCTTGAAATCGTTTTGTTTCAACTTGAGCAACAATAAGGCAAATATTTTGTCATAACATTGAAAGTGTTTTGCACTTATGAATTCTTTCGAGCTTACAAGTTTGTTAGCCTTAGCACATTAAAAATGTTCAAATGAGCGGAAATTGAGAACCATTCACAGCTGACTACAGAAGGAGATAGTTTGGTTAGAATAGCATGAATCTTTTTATGATTGTTTTTAATGAAGATTCAACTCTCACTTTCAATCATACCTCTGTTTATCCGAAATTTGAGAAAATCCGACCAAAAATATTGTTCAAAGATCTTTTCAATATATATTACTTCCTGAAATCAGAAGCCCTGTATTTCGGCATATGTTTTGATCCTATCGATTTCAAAGTAAAGAGTTTTATTTGTTTTTTAGGGCGAATACCTGTAAATAAAAAAATTTGGCGAAGGCCATTAACATTTGATAAAAGCCAAGGATTAAGTATGCCATTAATTATTAAACTAAGAATTTATGAATAAATTTTCAACTTGAAATGAAACCATTAAATAATATGATTTCATGGAAGTGGTTAGCTGCAAATAAACTAAATGGTAAAAATCAATAAAAATTTGGAAACTTGACACATTTATTTTATAAAAATTTGAATTTTTTAATATGAAAACTATTTGTATTTTTTTATATTTTTAATCTTAATCTTAAAATTAATGCAACCACAGTTTCGAAAAGAAAATTTGTATGCGGCCTTTTATTATACAAGTATTTTTACTTTTTTTATTATTATAGATTATTAATTTTCTTTTTGAAACTGTGGACGCATTTCAATGTGATCTCCTATTACCATACCGATCACGTCGATCGTGAGAGTTAAATCTATCATAAGGAGAGTATGGATCATTTCGATGACGACTATATCTATCCCCATAATAACGCTCATTTGGATATCTTTCACCAGAATATCTAAAGTGGCAATTAAACATTATGTATCGACTTTATAATTTTATACCTTTCATTTGCACTTATATGTTGATAATAATGATCATTGCGAGCGTAATGATTATGGTTATAAAAAGATTCAGGATGAAAATGGCGCGGTGCGTCTTCGTATGAATGTCGATGATGTGGTTCGTATGAATTGCGATATTCCGAATAAGGCAACCTATTGTACATTTGAACCTGAGGAGGAATAGGTTGGGGAAGGGGCACCGGTGGCGGAGGAGGCGGATATCGCCTCGCTGCCGTGCATAAATATGGAGACGGATGTTTAACGAAAAGTCCGAATCTTCTCAACCATTCATCCGGGTTACACGCAATTGTCATTTCATACTCACGTAAAGTGTTTAAATAACGAAAATACTCCTGTTTTGATGCAGTAAAAATAAAGTATGAAAATTTTTCGATTATGGCGAAATTAGGAAAAGTTTACAAACCGGTTTCTGTAATTTAGGCTGTAAATTAAGTTCAGAATCAAACAATTTAACGCCATCCATCATTGCTATCGCGTAAGCGACCGAATCAGAGTCTTCGAATTCGATAAACGCAAAGTCTGGTTTAAGAACAACATTTACCACGGGTCCAACCTTCTTGGACGCGTGCAATCAAACTAATAGTTAAAAAAGTGATGGTTGTGTACCTGATTGAATAATTCGCGTAAAAGTTCTTTGGTTACTTTCGAGTCGATATTTGTCACTCGCAAAGTTCTTTCCTGCAAATCGATCGTCGGGCAGCCGTTTCGAGCTGTGCTCGCAGACGACGAACGCTTTTTCGCCGTGTGTTTTTCATCCGACATTTTGAGAGTTTTTAGAAAAAAAATCAACGCTCGTTTTGTTTTCAGTTTTATGTTTTTCGATTTTTAAAAATGAAAATCATTTCAAATTTTTGACTCCTCTTTTCTCTCATTCCTTGCCTTGCGATCAGTTGTCACGACAACTGCTTTTCGCGCCAATTTCGAAATTGTGAGATTTTTGTTTTTGCTTATGAATGATTAAAAATTTATTCGAGAAAACTCAGCGGACATCTCGAAAGTTTCACCTTATGGACAACATGAAATTATGCTTGACTTTTCACTTATTTTTTTTAATTCAATTTATCTTTTTCGTTACAGCTATTCAATAATGATTATCTGATAAAAATATTGTAAATTCTAAAAGACTTAATTTACATTTTGACTTTTTTTTCAAAACTGTCTGAATTTTAAAACAGAAATAAATTTTTACAATGAAAATTATGTTTAAATACTCTCTAAAAGCTTAGGGGTTATGAAAACATAAGTTTATCCAAAAAATAAAAAATAAAAATTTAGCGAATTGAAAAAAGAGGAAAAAATAAAACTGTTGTAAGCGTTATGTTTGCTACCTAAATCGGTTACTACGTAACACCACGTAAATAAAACTTTTTTTGATTTTAGATAGCATTTAATTGCTCTGATGAAGGTAACGATATCATTGGAAACCTAAAGCCTTTTCAAACAATGTAATTATTTGAATAAAATCTGCACGTATTTTATACATGGTTCATTTTCGAAATACTGTTAGACAAGATGTAAAAGAAGCATAAAATAAATGAAATAAAATAAAATAAAGATTAAGTTTTTAATTTGAAATTGTGAAAATAAGCGTTGATATTTGTTATTTATGTTTCATTTAAATTAGTGTTTTATCGATATATTTTTATGTTTATAAATTCTTTGAATATTTTTAATTTTTAGTGCCCAATAGAGTGTGAAAATTGATTTAGCTTCATTCAAAGTATTATCGTGCTTGATATTCAAAATCGGTTTTTTAATTTAATTTTGCTGATAACATAGCAAATTAATTTAAATGAAGCAACATAAAATGCTGAAAATAAATTTAATGTAATTTTAATTTAATGAATTTTTGAATACGAGAAAGGATTTTCAAGCTCATTTATTTGGTATATATTGAAGAGTTTTGTAAGTTAATTGAATGTCATATTAGTCTTAACGAGTCGAATAACCATCACTGAAAAAGGTACCACAGTAGCGAGAAATTTCAAAATTAAGCCTTTTCGAATATCGAACAATTCCCACGCTGAAGGTAATACGTACGGTCGTCTATTTATCTCTTCTATTAGAGTATTTCGATGAATTATCAAATTTCTGGTACTTTTCATTTTGTACAATGTGTTCGTTATTTGTTCGATCGCCTTCGACTCTTTGATAATTATTATTTCACAGAAAACAATTAACGAAATAAGTGCAATTACATCAAGAGTTAGAAGTCCATAAAAAACAAGAAAAGCGTCGAAACCGTGCAATTCATCCTTCTTATGTCGTAATTCATTGGAGATCACTTCTCTCACCAAACAAAGTGTCAGTTTCAAGAATATAATCGCAAACCATCCGAAAGAAATTGGACCATAAAGACGATAAAAATTAATCTTTAGCGTTCTTATTGCACGCCATTGATTGACACATTGATGAAGATGCGCGCAGAATTTGTCGTCGCTTATTTGTATCACATTGAGCGCAGCAAAATTGAAAAATGTGTCTTGCATTTTCCATATAGATGCAGCGTAAAGCGCAAATATCAACATGGTAGTGAAAATCCAACCATAAAGATAAATGATATATGACATATTCATTAATATGAAAAAAATTTTATATTGTTGAATATTTCTAACGGTAAATGTTGGATACATTGAGTGAAGAAACTTCGTGCTCCCGACTAAATGTGTAATAGTGAAAAGTACCAAAGCTGCGACGAGACAAAAAAATAACCAAGTGCAAAACATAAAACCCGAAATGCACTTGATTTGACTTCGATTGCATGATGAACAATAATTGATTATCGTTTCGAATTGCGATCTTAATTTTGAAGAGAGAAAATAAAAATAATGATGCGTGAAAGCCGCGAACGAATATTCGAAAAGCATGAGAAAATAAAATGGTATTTGTTCGCTTAGTAATAGCATTTTAAAATGAGCATAAATATTGAAGTACAGAAATAAAATTTTGATCGCTACAAACGCGTAACGAAGCCAACCGAATTTGTTGTTGTAAATTTTCAGACCACTTATAAATAAAATTTTATCAATTAGCGAAAAATAATTACTTGAAACCACTCTCAAAATTATTTTATCCATCGATGGTAATCAAAGAACTCGATAGTGAAATAAAATTTATCAGTTGGTTAAATGATGTTAGTTGAAGATCTTGAGTTGAATTATTTGAGTTGATGGTTTTAGTAATTTAAAATTAAATTTCACATTCGAAACAATAAAAAACTATCACAAAGCCAATTCTTCATTTAATTTATATTTCTGATTGAAAAGCGAAATTTTAAATAATTTTCATCACAAACCAGTAAATATACGAATTTTGTAAATTAATTTTCTCGTTTGTGGTAAATTTCAATTCTTTTTGAGCTTTAACTTCAATGGATAAAAAGCAAGTATTATATACGTGTTGTGTCGGAAAAAATCGATTTTACAAAGCATGTACAATTTACATTTCATCTGGCTTCACAGCATAATTGGTATCGATTTAAATTCTCACATAAATTTTTGGTCTGAAAAATGAATTATTTAGCAACGATTTCAATTGTAATTATTTTTTTTCTCTCCTTTTTCATAATTTACTAGATTAATTTTAATAGAAAACTACTAAAACCTTTTTCGAGGTACTTTATAAAACAAATTAAGATAAATTTTAAATAATCCGATATGTTTCAATCACAATTGTGATTGCAACACATACTTTTTCTAGTAAAACTTTTTTAGAAAAAATGCAATCGAAGAAAAATAAAAGAATTTTATTTATAGTTTAATTTAGAAATTGTTGAGGAAAACTTTTAGTGGGATTTCTATAAACCTTTACGATCCTAAACATGCAAGAAGCAAGGTGATAGAAATTGAAGAGGAAAGAGGGATAAAAAGTAGAGGGTTGTCGCAAACGAATTATTGGGAGTCGCTAAAGAAAAGTTGGTCAGCTCATTAGAAAAGAATTCTTATTACAAATCTGTTACTTCACCTCAAGTTTTTGACATGAGAAAAATTTTGAAATATGCACCTTTAAACACAGTTACTGTTGAACGTTCCTCCCGATAATCAAAGAGAAGAAAGCATCGAAAAGCTTTTTTGTTAATTTTAAATCATTACAAGAATCATTTTAAATCATTTTGTCTGTGAAAGAATTTTAATGATCGATCCGTGTCAAAAATTTTTCCGAAACTGTTCGTTTATCACGCAATAATAAAAATTAATAAATGTAAAGTTTATTAGTAACGAAAATATATTTTTCTGATTTATTTTAAATTTGAAAGCGTTTTATTACAAAATTTCTCTCCTTTCTTAACCAGATCATAACCATGATTGTGAAAGGTATAATCATAACGTTAGGTTTTTAGGTAATTGTGGCAAAGCTAAAATAATTATTAGGTATAAATGTGGCAATGAATTTTCAAACATCTTTTCTCATCGAGATCTATTGCCAGCTGAAGAGTTGTATGAATGGCTCTCTTCAATAAGCGCATTTCGATTCAGCTTCAGGTGTATTGAACCACGAATTTTAAATAGCTCAACGCTTGTTGGCTGAATTGCTTTAATTTCTTTAATAATCGTTGTCTCGCAGAAGATAGTGAGAACGAGTAAAATGAATCCTATCTGCTAGAGAAATCCAAAAAGCAAAATGAAATCAAGAAAGCTCTTTACTCCTTCGGTGGGATCTTGTAGCACTTCTCGAACGAGTCTAACTGTACAACCGAGAAATAAATTAGCGAACCAACTGAATGAAATTGGACCGTAAAGGCGATAGAAAGTTGTTTTCAACACTTTCATCTTTCTCCATTTAATTTGAAAATCATGAAGATGTTGAATTAATGCATTTTCGCAAAATTCAATTTATTTTATTTATTTATTTATTTTTTTTTGCATATTTATGTGCATAAATTTAAATTTTTTCTTGCATAAAAGTACTAAGTCTACTCACAACTTATGTTTTTCTGTTTTTAGTCAGTATTTTCTGTTGTTATCTCGATAGATTTGTTAAATCATACCTAAGATACGTATCTTCTACCTGTTGCTCTTTCTCTTCTCGAAAACTTCTATTGATTGGCATTTTTTCCATTACTTTGCTGTATTCTGTCTCGCTTTATGGTTGTACGATTTTTTTTTTCTGGTCAAGACTAATACTCGTGGAGTCAAAAAGTTTTTATTCATTTAGAAACTGGTTTAACGCGTTAAAGATCATACTAAAAATATTTAATACATTAAACACGCTGAATCTTTAAATTTTCACTTGTTTGATAATTTCATCTTGACATAATGAATTATTCCCATCATAGAGCAGAACTTTGCACGTGAATTAAGTTATTTGTGTGTAAAATTTAATATTGAGTCTATGGCAAAAATAAGCAAATTTTTGTTTTTTTGAACTTCAGATTTTATTTCAAAAACGATTCATTTCCGACATTTAGAACATTTGAAATTAATTCTATGGGTCAAATTATCTCTACGTAGGTTCACGTGCTCATTCAAAATAATTTTTAAATGAGATTAGGTCAAAAAACACATTTTTTAATTTTTAGAACTTTGGTGTAACAGGCAGTTTTGAATGAAGTCAGAATTGTTATCAAAAATGCTTTAGTTGTTAAAGTTCAATAGCGAAGTGAAAGTTGATTTCGAGTCATATGCTATCATTGTTGAATCGGCTACTTATTGCCATGCAGCAGAGTGAAACGCTCTCTCTCTCAGTCGCACTTTGCGGAATGCAAGCACACAGCTCGTGTGAAAAAGCAGAAACGTTCCGCGGTGTTAACGGTGAAGTTTTCGCATCACTTTAGTTATGTTATTTCGTTTCCTTGTATATGCATATCATTTGTAAATAAAGAATTCATTCGCTTCTGGGCTCGCCTGACTTCTCGTACGGTCTAATCATTGGGAGAAAAATCCGCATACCGTTAGGAGTGAAGTGACCGCAGTCGCAAGCTTGGTCTCCTTTGTACGATTTTGAGACAGCGACAAATAAACCGTTACATTTGGTCTATAGCTCGAAAACGTTAAGTTTCCAATACTTAGAATTTTCAAAATGAATGCTCGAGCGTGAAAACATTTTTTCGTTTTTTTTAAACCGAATTAAAAAATTGAAGAACACGCCTCGAGTTATTTTGATTAAGATAATCCACTATGTGTCCGGTGACAGAGTGCTTTGAAACTGCTTTTATTTTCATCGCTCTTTTAAAGAATTGTTCAATCGTTTTTCTTTTCTTAAAAATGCATCTTAAAGTTAATTTTGACTGTTCTCGAAATGTGCGATTCAACAATCAAATGCAGTTGATTCAGGCCGATTATTGATTAGTTTCTTTGATAATTTATACTTTACATTATGATTACAAAAATTTACAAAATGAGATGGCTTACAAAAAAGAAGAAAAAATCAACATTTAAAAAATTCAATAAACTAGGAATATACATCATTCTCCAATTTGAAAAGAATTATGATTCGTGAAAATAAGAAAATGTTAAATAAACTTGATTTCGTAGAAAAGACATCACACGAATGTGGCCGCTTTGATGTCAGCAATTTTCTTGACGGTATCTAAATCTGTGTAAAGTCCTTTAATTGAATCTTTAAATGCGACGAGACTTTCTTTCGCTTCCTCTTCACTTGTTCCTTGATATCCAAAATCTTCTTCAAGTTCATTAACTTTTGCTTCAATCAGTGTCAATCTTTCAGCGACCTTTGCTTGAATATCTAGAATGTGATCGATTAAATTTTGCCGACAGTTGGTGATAAATGGATCAAGTGCATTTTTACTTTCAATTGATTTTTCATTGACATAATCGTTTTTCTTTTCACAATTATTCGTTTTAATTAGTTTCTTATTTCCTGATAAAGAGCTCTTCTCTGTATCTTCCTCAAATGAGTCTTCAACAATTGTGCTTTGAGAATCTTCTTCATCTTTAACCTGATACATTGAATCCGTTTCACGATGCCTTTTATCATCATTTTTGACAGACTCGTCTAAATGCCTGACATCATCACAAATGGCTTCATCGCTGCCATTTTTTCCATTTCCACTTTTTTGTACTTCCGTATTCGTACTTGAGTAGCCAGCATTTCGAGCACACTCATTGCCACTGTCAATTCGATTTGTGAAACCCAATTCAGTATCTTTGATTGAATCAGACTTTACATCACTCGAAGTAAGAAAACTTATCAAATCTGCATCATCCTGCAACTCCTGCCGCAGATCTTCAGGGACGTTATTTATATCTTGGCCAGTTGGTTTAGTTTCCAATATATTTGTAGAAAACGATAAAATATCACCGAACATATCAGATTCATTTACTTTTAGATTAGATTCTGATTCTACTTCGTTTGCGCTTTCAACATCGTTACCGTTGCTTATCGTGCATTCACTTTCTTTTTTTTCAACCCATGGTTTTGTGAACAGCTTGAAGTTTGGATCGTCAACATTTTTCAAAAGATTCATTTTGTAACGCAAACCTCTTAAAACATCTACGACTTCGAGCAGAGCTGCAAGCAATTGATTAGTTGCCCTCATCTGCTCCATGCTAGTCGCACTCTGCTGCGCTTCTTTGTACATCTCTTCTTCCTTATTTGGCACAAGCGATGCCATTTTTCCTTTTTTCAGCCATTCCTGGTCAAACTTATATCGACAACTTTCGCGAACTAAACGTGGATTCTTGCAAAAAAAGCAGACATATGATTCAGGGACGTTTTTCTCTTCTTCGATCGAAAAGCACATGCCGTGTTGCCAAGTCAAGCATACTTCACATTGTATCATTAAACCAGATTCTTCTTTTAAATCACAAATACAATGTACGAATTCATCAAAATCATCCGTTTCATGAATGTCTCTAACAGTTCTTGCATCCCAAAATGGTAAAACTGTATTGGGAATCGGGTTTTCTTCGTAATATGGAAGGTCAGGAGATATACTTGATGAATCCATAGCTTGAGTTGCTAAAACTTCTTTGTCCATATTGCTTGCATTTCCCGCAATTGCCCGAAAGGAACGGCGAGGAGTTGAACCTTGCAAGACGCTTATGTCGTTCCCTAAAAATAAAGATATAAATTTACAATTAATTGATTAAATGAAAAACCTCCACTAGATGTATTATCATGATCTGGGCGCTTCTTCTTTCTATTGCTGCTTCGCTTTTGGGATGCATTACTGGTCGAAAGAGCAGGTGACAAGGATTGAAAAAAAGTATCACCATCAGATCTTTCAAGAGTTTTACGTTCGAGTGGAGTTTCGCAACGCGTTGGGGTTGTACTGCTCGAGTCTAGCGAGGATTCATTTGATTTAATCTTCCGCTTACGTTTAGAACTCGAGTTCGAATACAATTCAAGCGCCAATTGTGAAATTGAAGCGTCTGATGGCGTGTCTGAAATACTTGACGGTAAACTTGAATCCAGCGATGTTTCGCCTTTCAATTGAGACTCATTTTGAGCGTTTGATTTTTTCACACTCGTCCTTGGAGAGGAGGGAGAAGATACAACTGGTAACTTCACTAATAAAGGATTTCTTGGCTTTGCTGACGATCTGCTTTTCTTCGACGATTCACCGATATTAGAATCGGTTTTTCTTCGTTTACTGCTGCTACTGCTTGAAGTTCGAGCTGTATCTTTAGCAACAGCAGAAGATACTGACTTTTGAGAAATATTTTTAGAATCTGCTCCAGAATCAACTTTAATCGAAACAGGTTTCGGCGATTTGGATAGTACACGAGCAGCAGTAGCAGCTGAAATGTTTTTCTCCGTCGAAGTTGTTGATGTCGAATTCGTAGCATTCGGCGATTGTTCCTCAGTCGACAGAGGCGTAGAATCAGCAGGAGTTGATGGAATTGATACGGTCGCAGTAGTGGCATCTTTCGCTTTCACTGGTTTCTGCTTTTTAGGTGCCAATTCCGGGTGATAGTGTTTAATGTGCGACAGAAGCAGTTTCTCTTTGCGAAAGCCTTTTCCGCACCCTTCGACAGAACATTTGAAATGGTTGTGATCCTCTTCTATTTTAAACTCTTTTCTGGCGATCGGAAACGCGGTCGTCGCTGCTTTTGCTTCGTTTTCGTTCGTTTTCAATTCGTTCGAAGCTACATTCACTTCTTTCGACGCCGCCATCTTTCAATTGCTATTTCGCTTTGAGGGAGCGGTAGCTAATGACGTACTTTTGCTTTTTAGTATTCAAAGGGTTAAAATTGGATTTAAATTAGCGATTTAATTGCTATGGTAACGGTAAGGGAATACCATTTTTTACCATTACCACGAGTGTTAGTGGTATGGAATGGTACCAATACTAGATGAGTGTAGTAAGGAATGGAACAGTCATTCATAGCAGTGGGAATGAATTGAAATGTAAAGGGCAAAGAATCAGTAACGGAATTGATTGTGTTATGGATTGGTAATTGGAAAATTTTTCTGGTAATGGTATCGAGATGGCAATAAGCCATTGTATCAGTTAGCCAAAGATTGGTAGGAAATGGGAACTCAAATCACTTAGCTTGCACAACTCTTAATTTAAAATTAAAAAGTAAACTTTAATTTAAGATTTATGTTATTTATTAATCACTATAATTTCGGTTTAAGATTGAAATAAAATTACTTTCAATGTAGAGTTTGTTTTTAAAACTTTAAACATCAACATTTTGAAAATTATCTTACAATATCTCTATTTGACGCATTTTTCTAAAGGAAGTCGGCTAAATTGAATGCCATATGTTTTTTGATATTTTATTAAGTTTTAAATTTAAAAAGTTTTTCAATCATACCTTACCTCTCGATAAATAATTGAAAATTAATTTTTATTTACGTGAGACATGAGTTTCAAACTTGTTTGTACTGCGTTCTTAATCTTAATTTCAGCGCAAGAAATTATTTGCTTAAAAGATGCGCTTAAATCATTTAATTTAATCAGAGATTTGTTTTTCACAATCGCACACAAGTATGGACAAGATGTTAAAGAGATCGCTGAAGCCGTTTTAGACTCGATAAATGCCATTCTTGCAAAATTTGAAAGTTTTGTTCAAAAGTTTATCGATTACATACGCGACGATCACTGTGTTTTTGTGTGTAGAAATGGTAAACTAAATCTATCTATCATAGACTTGAATTAAACAACTTTTTAGGTAAACCTGGAAAGAAAAATGACTCTTATGTACCAACGACAAAAGGATGTGGCTTTCTTGGTATTACAGTAAGTTTATTCAATCGTGATCTTGATTTATAAGAAATTGGCTGTTGAAGATTGCTGTCGAACATCTCCCAAATCCAATTATGCACGATTGCTGTAAGGATCATGATATGTGTTATGCTAAATGTGGTAGTCACAAAGACGAGTGCGATGACCAATTTCAAGAATGTTTGCTTAGAACGTGTAAAAATTTAAACAATCCTGCTTTTGAACAAGGTCTGATTGCGTTCAGTTACTTAACTATTAATTGAATATTTTAATTAAAACAGGCTGTCGCGTTTCGGCAAAGATGGTTTACTTGTTAAATCTTGTTTACAGCTGCAAATTATTTTTGATTGCTCAAAAAACAGCTTGTATTTGCGATATGAAAGAAGAGCTGTAATCTGAAATTTAATGAAAAATGCAGTTGAAAATTCATTTAAAAAAGTTTATTTTTTCATTTTTGCTTCAATTTACGGGACAAAAAGTTATCTCATAGTGAGTGACCGGATCCGATTTACAAGAGTAAACTTTTGACCAATTGTCGAAGATAAGACTTTTTGCATCTGGACATTTTTCAGTGAAAGGAGTCAAGTACTTAGTCGATGAATACTCATCTAAACATTGGTTTTGTTCAGCAAACGTTCCGCGACAACAAAATTGATCGCTTTGAAACCTGAGGCAGGCACTTCTGCATGCTACTATTCGCTTATTTCGTTTGATAGCCAATTCATCGGGACAATATTTGTTAATGTTACGATAACAACCTGCTGGTTTACAATCGAGATTGCTATTGCTTGTGTAACGAAATGTGTTAGCGATAGGTTTTACTTCCATAGGAAGATTAAAGCCATCAATTAAACTAATCGAATAAGTGTCTTTCACACCATCTACATCTAAAGCCATTTCGACTAAGGTCGCTGGAGGAATACCGCCAGCACCTTGACATCCGGCTCGTCCTTTACCACAATCACCGGTAGAGCAACGGCCACTTTTACAATCAGTTCTACCCCAAAATCTTCCGACCCATCCTTTGTCAACTGTGAAATTAGCCCTTTGATCTCTTCCCAGTTCGAAACCTCCGTTTGCAGGCGTTGACTTTCCCCAATTTCCTAAAGAAGACATCCACACAGTAAAGGAACAACGATTGATCACTTCAAAATGGTGATCGCTTGGATTTGCTTTTTTGCTTGACTGATCGCCTTTGCTTATGTCCTGTTTGATGTTTGTTATCTTTAGGATCCACGGAATGAAATAAGAAACCTGTTATGAAAAATATCAGTAAAATCATTAAAATTCTAAAATTTGCCTACTTCTGTATAGATACCAGGAAGCAACTCACGACCACACCCTTCACCAAAAGAAACAATACCAATTAAGTAAGATCGCTTGTCGATTACTTTTTCTAAAGGTCCTCCAGAGTCGCCCTGTGTTTCAAATCAAATAAAACTTATTATGTTTAAGAAAGGCTCGTACCTGACATGCATCAGCAGTGCCTTTTATAAATCCTGCGCAAATCATAATCAAATCTTTGAACTTTCTTCCGAGTAGACTGCGGCAATCGTAATCACTGTAAAGATTTATCTCCAAAACTTTTAATTTCTCACTCGATTCACTTTCACTTTCATCGTCTTTTGTTGGTTCATTGATCACACCCCAACCAGAAACAATCGCTTTGCCCGAAAACTCTGCATTGTGTTTAGGCAAGCATATTGCGTTTATACTCGAGGAGAAAGGAATCTCTTTCTCTGTATACAGTAAAGCGATGTCATTTTCTAGTGTTGTGTAGCTAAATGCTTGATGCACGTATGCTTTGCTGAATTTTGTGATGAATGTCGAGCCATCTTTATGATTTAATTCAGTTATACCCAAAACACCTCTTATGTCTTTCAGATTTCGGCTGCGAATTTAATTTTATGATTTAGTGATAATTTGATTTTTTCAAATGATTATTTTATTATTTACTTCTTACCCATAAAGACAATGGGCTGCCGTGATGAGCCAGCGTTCACTTAAAATGGTAGCACCACAAAAATGAACAAATTCATCACCATCGAATCTTTCGAGTGCCACAGTCCATGGAAATTCATTTCGTCTCGCCGCGCGGCCGCCTACAATTCTATCGTTAATTTGCTCGCGATAACCGCAACCGTTTATATGAACGATTTCAAAAACAAGGAATATTAGAAGTAAGAAGATCATTCTTACAATCTAGATTATAATGCGCGAAGAATGTGAGAATTGACGGTTAGTGTTAACCGTCAATACAAAATAGTTCAAGCTTCAGTAATCCGGGAAACTTGTTGCGTTGAGAGACTCTTTTGTGACATTTCCAGAAATTTTGCTAATTAACATGAAATGCGATTTCGTCATTATATTTATTAACAAATGCCTCTTGCCATTAAAATGACTTTACGCCTGTTTTCAATTGCCTATTCAAAAATTCAATATTCGAAGCTGTTTTCCTTGAGACTCTTTTTTAGGGAAAACATTATGTTTTATCTTTCTTTTTTACGAATCAATTAGCTCATGAAAAGAGATTAAAGCACAGTAAAAACTTTTTCTATCAAAAATTTTTCGCTTAAAATAATGTTAAGCTGCTTTATTCTGACACTTCTGTTTATATCATAAGAAAAAGAAATTTTATTCGTGAGACCAGCGTAAATTGCACTAGTTTACTCAAACTCTTTTAATGTTTAGAGTTTATTTTGAATATAACGCAAATAATTAAAAAATAATTATTTTGGAAATAAAACTTACAAAAGGAAATAGAGGATGATGCTATTTTCACGAATGACATTGTTTATTGCACTTTATTCAACAGACTTTCGTTGCCTTTTTTAGGTTTTTTATTAATAAAATTCACACCAAAACTTAAACGCTTGCGGTAAAAAATATGCATAAAAAAATTAAACTTTTAAAATCGAATGAAATCTGGAAATTTTTGAAAATTAGTTTTATCCTCTTCTGTAATTTCGATTTAATAATTGTCTGCGAAAATTTTGATTTTTCATTAACTTAAATTATTATTTAGTAACATAGATTATAGATAATTTATGACTAATTTAGATTTATCAAATTTTCATTCATCGCAATTTTCAAAGTCGATTGAATTATGGCATTCACCACTTTAGCCATAAAATGAAGATTTTTCTCGTTCAGCTGAACTTTATTATCACACGGTTTATGGTAGCAGTTGCGTTGATAACCGCGATATTCGCCTTGTGCGAATAAAATAAATTAATGAGCTTAAATGTTATCTTTAAATTACCCTCATCAGTCAAAAGTACGGCAGGCAAAGTATCGATTTTGGGATATTTTTTCGCACATTGCCAAAAAGGTGCATGATCACTCATTACGAAATAAGAATATTTTTCTTCTAAACTCATTTTCCAATAGTTGCTTGGAATTGATGTATTGAATACTATCAACTTGTATTCTTGCGATGGCAGCTCTGACCATGTTTCTTGTAATGTTTGCCATAAAAGGCGATCTGCTTCACGCGCTTCGACTGCGATGAAATCGCCTCTATTTGAATTATTCTTGATGATTTCGACAGCTTCTGGAGTGAACTGCAAGAAATATGCTTATTATTTAAATCTAACTCGAAAAAATAACACCTGATACATGTCATCAGGAATATCGAACGAAAAAGGAGTATCATCGTATGATAAGATCATATCTGCTATGTAAGCACCAACAAATGTACTGTTGGTCTTGTCTAATACTTTTGGTATTAAATACTCGTCGACGAATGCAATGCTACCGTGAAGACCCTGTTTAAAAGAGCGGCAAATGGAATATTAGTAATTAAGATAAATTTAAAAAATTACTGTCTCTTCCTCATCAAAAAGTACGAAATAAACTGTTGCATCCAATTTTCCATTGTATCTCGATAAGACTCGCGCGCATTCTAACACAGCGATCGAGCCAGAACCATTATCATCAACACCAGGATTTAGGTAAACTGTATCGTAATGCGCTCCGATTACCAAAATTTTATCATTCAACTGTTTATATCTTTCGGATGGAAGGATTCCGATAAGATTCTCTGCATTCGTTTCTACAAATGAACCATTTTTATATTGAACGAATGGAAATTTTTGAACTTTAGTCAAGAGACCAAATTTATGGAACGCGTGTATTATAGCTTTTCTCACTTTTTTCTTGCATTGTAAGTCAAAAGCTGAATTTCTTTGATAGGCAAATAAATTTAAAAATGTTGAATTTATAAGCTTCACATCGGCGTGAGTTTGATTCGCTGCTTCATATGAGTAAACTGTTTTCGCTTCAATTGGTGGAAGATTGAAAACTGATGACATATATTTCTTGCGATTTTTTAGACTTTCTACTATTTGAAATGCTTCTTTTTTGCGAACCATATCTTTAGTCTTTACATTTGTACCATCGAAGTCATCTCCAGCATCTGAATGTTGGAAAGATCAAAAACTTAGAACACATGTAAACTCTGATTTAAGAATTTTGTGTTTCGTTCGTTTTCACATATAATTTAAGTCACTTCTAAAGCAAGATAAAAGATGAAATTGTTTATTTGTTTCGTCTAAACTTGATGTTAATATTTTGAAAACGAAAAGCTCGTGCAAGGCATCTCTCATCGAAAGTTTTTATTAAAAATATGAATCATTTGCTTTTTACATAGATTTAAATGTGAAAACGAGCTAAATCGTTGATTCTCAAATCACTGAGTAGGAGATATTTTAAAATTACTCACGACAGTTGGAGTCACGATACTCTGCTGAATGTTTCGAGTGTTTTTCAGAAATTTGTAAAGGTGAAAAATCGGTACATGAATAATCGTAGAAATCATGACACTCGTCAAAAATATTTGTGTCTGCATTTCTTTGCTCTTAAAATTAAACAAAGCAAAATTTTTAAAAAATTAATTCCGAAGAAAAAAACGAAAACTTACTTAGTTCTTTACAAGTTGGACAATCAATGTCGCCAATTTTTCTATCATTCGATCCAATGATAAGTAGTAAACTTATGAAGCCACCTAATGCAATAAGTTCATGAACCATTTTTTGAATTTATATTTTAAAAAAGATGAGTTTTCGCTTTGAGTGAAAAAATTTTTTCGTTTGAAGAAGTGAAGAGTTTTTACTCTTAATGTACGATCGTAACAGAAACTTATTTTCTTATTCTCTTTTCTTATGTTACAAAGATTAAAATACAATTCAGCTTTTGAAAAGCAGATGGTAAATTGCTCATCGATTTTTAATCATCCTTTTTTCAAGTGTTTTTTCCTACTTTGCTGATATATTTGTCATTTTTCTCATTAAGTAATTCTTGTAAATCGTAAGTTATAGAAAATTAATTTGAGAAAACAACCATGACGAATAAAATAGAGAAATGTGACTACATTGTCTTATAGTGCATAGCAAAAGTTTTATGCTTTCGAAAAGCGAGTATAACTTTTGAAAAACATCATAAATTTTCAAAATAAATAAAGAAAATTAACAATAGCGTAATAATTTAAACAATTGGCTTCGATAAGTTCAATTTTTAAGAAGATAAAAGATTTTAGTAAAGTGAATAAAAATTCAAAAATCTGCTATTGAAAAGGTCCTAAATAAATTCACTTTTTTCAGATTTTTACTATTACTATTATTATTATATGTATTATTATTAATAATAATTCTATTTTAATAAACATCAATTATTGACAAAACGAACTAATTTTTCGAATTTATGTTTATTTACTAAAAATGAAGCTCAAACTTTTGCTTTGTGAAACTTCGATAGATAAAATTGGGAAAAAACTTAAAAAAATCTTAAATGTATCGATTTATAAACAACGTCTTTATTCTCAAAACATGAATACAATTTTATATTTAAAATATTTTCAAACTTTTTCAAATAGCCATCACCATGCTTTTCTCTCATTATCCATTTTCA
>NCKU01001452.1:0-25573 GCA_003675995.1 Dinothrombium tinctorium | reverse complement strand
GAAATCGAAGCGAAAGATTGATTTCAAAAAGTGTTCCGAGTTTTCTGGTTAACGCTTGGCAAAAACTGGCGAAAGATGGCAAAACAAGCACTGTTTAAGTCGCTCGTGATCTCAAAACACGAATTAAACGTTACTCACTCGAAGCTGTTTTCCCTGCACGCATTTTGTATTCATGGATATTGTGGTCGAAATTTTCTCGACGTCTAACACACAGCACGCGAACTCAGCGCGTCAACAGTTGCTACTTCGCTAGGGCTTGCTCTCGCTCGATCATTACTTTCAAAGTTTTTCTTCTTTTGTCCATTTTTTCGCTGAAAGCACTTAATTTCGCTTGAACGAGGAAAATTGAGATGATTTACGATTTATTCAAAATTTTGATCATGAATATGAAAACGAAAGCGAAATGGTTTTGAAATTGTTTTTTAACACTCGGATTTTATTTAAAAACATTTTTCACTCGCTGAAAGGGTGTCAGTAAGCTTTCGAAGTTACGGCAAATTCTCCGCTACTCTGTTTGCCTAATTTTATTCACATTCATGGTTAAAGTGCTACCCACGCGTTTTCATTTTCATTTCACTTCGTTTTTTATTTGAAGAACTCTTGTCAATTACACTTTAAATAAGCAAATAACTTTCTTCGCTCACGTTTAGCAGTGAATTTTAATCTCTTTGGCTTGAGCTTTAGTCAGAAGCAGATTGATAAAGAAAATGCGGTAAATCAGCCGCTGGAATCCAGCACGAGCCATTTCTGTGGCGCATAGAAGCCGCGACTGACTGCCTTATCTTTATTTAAATTAGCATTTTGTTAAAATGTTTCATTCTTCTTTGTTTTCGTGCTGCTTTTAAACAGGGCTCAGTAATTTCGCTATCTTATCCAGAGAAAAACGAAGTGGAGAAATGAATTTAGCAAGAAGCGTTCGTTTGCTCGCAACTAATAAATAATTTGAACTTGGTCACAAACGCAACTCGCCTCCGATTCATTTGCTCGCTTTACATTTTACTGATCAACAATAACGTGTGAATTAATCATGAATCAAAATTGAATTACGTGCGAGTTGTATTTTTAGAAGAGAGCATGGAGAGATAATTATTCACTCTATTTGTTTAAATAAAGCGTTTGAAAAGGGTTCGTAAGTTCAGATAAAAGATTCTCAAAGAGCTCGCATTTGAAGCGAGAAACGAACACAATCACCGAGTTTCTGAAAATAGTTAAGAGCTCTTCGCTGTTCACAATTTCAAAAGCTTTTCATTTCTTTTCATTTCACTTTTCTAGCTGTTCAAATATCTCTTTACAAGTTTCGTTCACTTTTTTACGCAATTCGTTTTATTTTTTTTAATTTATAAACAATTTAAATGGCTAAACTCTTTGCTAGTAAACTCATTTTACATAAGCAAACGCACGGCTTCAATTTTAAAAATAAACTCGATAAAAGCGCGGCAATCAATCAAGTTGAAAAGAGAATACGCGCCGGACAAGACAATGGATAATTTAGAAAAAAATGGACAACAATCAACGAGAGTTTAAATTTATTTTTTAACTTTTAATGTTCCGGCAAAGCGTTAGTTTTTCAGAACTCATTTCGCGATGGATTAGCCGAAATAGGGACATTTGAGCTTACTAGCGGAGGAAAGTTTGGAAAGTTTGGATGCAGTGAAAATGTATGCAGTAATGAGATGCATAATGTAAGGGAGATTAAAGAAATGCGAAAGGTACCGCTTAACGAATTAAAAATAAATTAAGACCAAATAAGATCAGAAAAAAATAATTTTTGCCGCGATAAAAAAATCAATTAAACATCAAAGCGCAATTAATTATGGGCAAAAAACGCATTTGCACAAAATTCTATCTGTTCTGACAGTCGCAATTTATTTTTTGCTCACCACCACTTCTCGTTTACGAAACGCTCGCTCGTTTGAAACAAAAAATCGCGCAATTAAGAATTCGTTTTTTGCTCCGTACGTTTACTTTAAACGCATAATTCGTCGCAATCAAAACGCGGCTCGCATTGATACGAATTTGCTTTTCGACTGATTTCACCTAAAAATTTGAATGACCTCGTTTGCTTTTTCAATTAGTTTTTCTCTTTCGGAGTGTAAAATTTGCTTTCTTCAGTTTTTTATTCGCTTAAAAAAGATGTTTCTGTGGGGTATTCAAAAGTGAGCCAAGTTTTAAATCGTTCGCTTCGATTTCGCTCGAATTGAATAACGATGGCGTTTTGTCGTATTAAACACGCATACGTACGTTTGAAAATGAATTTTAATTATGCGCTCGCATCACTCGAGGCTAGCGAACAGCGATTTCGTTTGAGCGAGAAGCTGGAGAAAAAGAAATGCAAAAGTACTCGCAGCGAAGATAACAACAAGTGATCTGCAAAGCGTTCGTATAAAATAAATGCACTTCTGGCTCAAATTCTCTCGCCAGCGCTAAATGACTTCCTTTTTATTTCATTTTGAAAACAGAGAAAAGTTGAAAACGCTGAGGGAGAGTGCGGAGCGAGAAGAGCAGAGAGCATATGACTGAGTGTAGTGCCGAAAACGAAGCGCGCTATGCATATGTTTCGCAATCACGCTTCCGCGATTTCGTTCGCTTTATTTTTGTTTACGTTTCGAGCCTCGCGAACCATCGAATCGCACGAGGCGCTCGAACGCGCTGCTGGAAAACAAATTTGCATTCGACTCGAGACGAAGAAGAGATGCGAGAGATGAGCGGCGAACGAAAATCGCTTCGACCGCAAAGAAGCTGCAAGGTACGGTTACTGGCCGGCAACAAGAGCGACGTGGCAAGAGCGCAGAAAAAATGAAACTACTGTACTACAATTACGAAGCAAGTGAAATATAAAAAATTGAAAAAACGAAAAATATGAAAAAGGCCGGCAGCGAAATAATGCGATCTAAAAGCGTGATACGAGCCTGCGACTAGCACACGCCTATTTAAACGTTTATTTGCTCGTAACGAGAGTTGCCTTTTTTATGTTCTGTTTGTACCTTTTTTTATAATCTATTTGGACTTATATAATTAAACTTGCTTGTGTACTTTTTCTCGCTTTTCTCCGCAAAAAATATAATTGCCTTTGATTTCAGAGTACTCAAGCGAACGCAAAAAATGAAATGATGGAAGGATAGAGGCTGAGGCAGAGTGCACCGCTTCGAACGCTCGCTGCTGCATATGCATAGTGCAGCTTTGCTTCGGCTTTATGCTTTGTGCCGAGCAGCAGGTAACTTTAGCCTCGTGACGGTCGCCACTCCGCCCGAGCAGCGCACTGTGTTACGCAATTTGCCACGAAAAGGGTTTGCTTAATTTTGCTTAATTTTTAGCTTGCAAAACGCCAGTTTTCACCACCGCTGCCCCGTGCAAAAAATCACCGATCGGCACATCGCCCTGCAGTTTGCACTGATACGAACGCGTTTCATTGCCTCGAACGAGTTGAATTGTTTCTTCGCTGAGCTCGTTCAGTTGGCGCTCGTCGAAAAAATTAGCGAAAGTGAAACCATTTTGATATGTAAATGATGCTTGATTCTCGAACGCATTTCACACACGAAACTCGGAGCACATTTGAAATGAGCTGCACTTTCGCCGCTAATTGCTTATTTTCGCATTTCACTCTCTCACTCTCGCTCCTAACGATTGTTTTCTTGTTTTAATTTATGGTCACGTGAAATGTGACTATGTTCAGTGAGTGATTTTACTTAGCAATCGCTCGCTTACTCACAGCTCGCATCTAACAGCGAATATTATTTTCAGTGTGTTTGCCTTTTGTTGTTATTGCTGCGACTGAAAAACATATTTCATGGAACTTGTTTCCAAGCTCAAACTGTGACTGCTTCTCTCCGCGGACGAATTTATAAAACATATGAATATACATATCGCATTTCAGCGTAACTTGGGCGAGCATTCTAAATAAGCGCCTATGCGAGCTGCACGCATCTTGTTGCATAGTAGCCGGCGAAAGACAAAGCGCTGCATCTTTTGTTCGCCGTTCAAATTGTTCCGCTTTCGACTTGCATAAATCGTTTTCGCGATCATTCCACCAAATATTTATGCGCTCACATATGTGTATGTAAACAAATAATTTTTTGCTCGTCAAGCTTTACATTTCTGATAATGTTTCAAATTCAATAGTTTAAAGTGCGTTTCACTGTTTTTTATTTATCGCGATCCACTACTGTAATAATAGCTGAAGATTAATTTATAAAACAACAAATATACGCACAGCGTTTTTTGCGCGTACGCGTTATTGTTAAGCTGCAATATCTCGAACAATGAACCTTCTTTCAGGGCACAACGGCGAATTTAGCGAACAAAGAAAAGACAGCAACACACACTCATAAAGTATTATAATGCGAAGAGAAAAGTTTTCACAGTGGCAAAATAGCCTATGAAAAAAAGCGGCGAACGCTGTGCGCGCAAATGTTTTGTGTATAAATATCGTCGCAGTTGAAAGAGCGAAAAGCAGAGCTGCAGAAGCGAAGAATAAATAGCCAATTTCACTGCGATGCACTGTCATCTATATTTCGCTGGCATCGAATCCAAAATCGAAACTGATCACCTCGTCGAAGCAGTGCACAGGCTGCGTTAGAAGCGAGCGAATTGGTAAACACCGCGGACAATTTACTGCGATGGCTCATTGCTTGTTTTTTATCGCCTCTCTTACTAATTTTGTTTACTAATATTTGTTTTCTCGAAATTAAAATAATTCTCTGAAAACTTATCAACGTTGTGAAAGTTGGCGTTGGAAGCGCATAACAGCGTGGCGAATTTTGAAGGCTCACCTACTTCGATAAAAGATTGCATATACATGCTGGTTTCTAATATTTTTGACGCTCGCTTTGCTGAACAACGCTTTTGAAAATGTTTTCGCACACAGAAAAGTTTTTGTTTGCTGCACGTTTGCTGTTTGAAAGTGAAAAGCATGGAGAGCAGCGAAGGCATCTCAATGAATAACATCACTTTTTGAATTATGCATAAAATTGTTTTGAAATCACAAGAAACGCATTAAAGGCAAAACTGTGCAGCGATCGGCTCGTCCGAAGCGATTATGTTTACATACAAACGATACGTTGTCTGCGCTTGGATTCTCGCCAAGTGTCGTAATCGTTCGATTCATGTCAGCCAAACGTTGAACCCTTTCTCTGTTTTCTTTCACTTTCGGAAGACGCGTACTGTGATTCGTTGTTGTCATTTGTTGTGCACTTTTACCGCATTTTATTGCGATTCTAAATTGAACGGCTACGAAAATAAACTCAGCGCAGAGAAAGCGGACCGCGTCCGCGAGTATACGGTGCACAAAGTCGACTGCAACGCGAGTATAACAAAATGCTTCTTCGCTTCTCCTTCTCAAGCCATCAATAATAAAGTTTAATTATAGTTTTGAGTTAATTGAAACATGAAAACCTGCCGTACACACAATGATTTCTCTCTTCCGCGAAAATACTGATTTTTCTTTATTTGCCTCGTTCTCCAATGTAACCGCTAAACGGTCGCTTTATTTCCACGGATTAAACACTGAAAACGCTATTTGCTATTTTCTCTACACTGCTGATTAAAGCTTTGAGTTTCACTAAATATAAAAGCACAGCATTTCGGCCGAGCAAACGGGAAGTAATCTGATGTATTAGCTCGTTGTGCTCTGCGACAACGTTGTCCAAAGAGAATGATTAATACCGAAAGAACTGGCAACTTAAATTTTGCAAGTTTCGCACTCATCGCCACCGTTCGAATTTTCATTAAAACTCTGACAGCGTTTCGCCCACATTTCTGGCCTCTCATCAGCTCAAATTTTCGTCGTTAAGTGACCAAACTTTGGTTGCTGCACATGGCGAGGGTATTGAACCGGCTTTAGACTTACATGCAATAGTTTGTTAATGCTCAGTAATAAATTAAAGCTCAGTTGCGAAAGGGGCGAAAGCTGTATCACTCTTTTCTAAATGCGAAACGCTGATTGTTTGAACAAACTCGAGCTGATCAGAACCTGGTGTGACCTGTGGTCGAAATGACATTGTTTGCTCGTGGACTTTTACGCTACTAAATCAATAAGTCCGCTGATTTTGAGCTTGAAAATTGAGAAAATGCTTGTTTTTGCAAAGCTAACGATGAAGTTTGCGAGCAAACTTTTCACTGAAATTCGCTATCTCAACTTTGCACATTTGAATCAATCATAATTGAAACTGGTGTTACGATAAAGCGAGAAAAGTGAGACGAGAATTTATCTTCAAATGTTGAGCTGATCGCGATATAAGCGCTGGCTAAAAAGCTGCTTATCTTATCCATGTTTCTAATATTGAAATAAATCAGTTTTGAATGGAGAAAGAGAACTTTTGGCCAGCATTGTAGCGGTTAACACAGCGAGCTTTCATGCGCGGTTTCCGAGTCCGAAATTCGGGCGATTGCTGGTTGGGAGCTGCCATTAGAGCAGGATTCTAATGTGACCTGCTCGAAACAGCTCTCGCGCTTGAAAGCAACGTCAACAACTGTAGAACGCTAACTTGTTAACTTTATTTGTTTTTATTTTTAGTTTAAAACAGCAAATCTAATCTGTGTTCATCGTGAAAACAAACATTTCGGGAGTTGTACGATTCATTATATTTCGCACGTAAACACTGTTTATAAATAAATTCGCATAAAGCCGGTGCAAATGAATCGCAATTTAGGTGTTTAGTGGAAATGGGGAAAACAAAGCTTGCTTCACTATCGACAACGACGCAGATAACAAAATCGACATGAACATAAACAACAAGTGCAACGATCAGAGTAAGAGTAAGAATCGATTTCTCTTGAAATGAATGCAAAGAGAAGCGAAGAAATCAGTAAAATATTGCGTTTGAAGAGAGGAGAGAGTTGAGCAGCGAGCAGCGCAGAGAGGGAGAAACCAGAGAGCGGTGAGCATCGCGTTCCGAGAAGTGGAGAAGGTTGCTGTTCGGAGGGAGGCTTGACTCAGTGATGGAATCGATGTAAACAGGAAGCAAAAGATGCTGCGTTTTCACGCGCCGCTCGTGCAAAAATCGCTCGTTGCGAACGACGCGATTTCGCGCTTTTCTCGCATCGCTCGCATCGCAAAACACTTTAAAAGCTCGCAATACTTTCAATACTTTCTACTGAGTCGATTTGCGAACGCTGCGCGCCTTCCATTGATTTTCGCGCTGCCTTTCGACCGTTCGTTTCAGGCATCGATACGTGAACGCACACAAAAGCCACTTTGTTTCGCCGTTTGTTTATTCATTTCGAAAGCAAAATGAAAATACATATTCAATGCACTAAACTCGGGAAACACGAACTCGAATTGAATTTATCAAAAGCAGAAATTTATTTTAAACACAGCGTAATCGCAGCGAACGCCTGTGAAAAGCGAGCCAAAAATAAACTCTGAATTGAGAAAATTCGCCGCTGTTTTCAAGGTTCGTGCTTATTGAGAAACGATTGCGTGCGTGCATTGCGTTTGCTGTGCGAGGCCGCTGCCAACGGCGAGCGGTGCGGACGCGAGCGGACAACAGAATGGAGCTCACGCGCCGAACGCAACGAGCGCGTGACGCGAGGTACACAAGCGAGAGCATTACGTATTGCAACGACATTGAGAGGTGCGCGTTGGTCGCCCGTTCTCAGCGCGTTCTGCGCGCTTTTTCGCCGCTTTCGTTGCGTTTTGCGTTGCGTTTTCGTTTCGCGTTTCCGACCGAAGAGCGATGACGTCAAAGCGGTGCGAAACGAGGCGTGTGCGTAGCGACGGTGACGCAACGACGACCAATGCGCGCGCGGAGCGCTCGGCGGCAGCGAATGAGCGGCGAGCGCTGAGGTCACGTGAGGTTGTTGACAAGCGACCGGCAGTCGATAAGAAGGCTGCTGTCGACTCTTCGCCTTCTTATTTGTAAACACTGCGTTCGTTCCGAAAACTGTCAAACCGAACGATCCCTGCGAACGCTGCGTTTGCCGCCACGGACACTGCGACTCCGCTCCGTTCGCACTTCTCGAGCCGCGCTCGCGTCGCGTTCGAAGCGAAACCGAATACGAATTACTGTGTGCCGAAAACGCCGAGCTTCTGCCGTTCGAAACTCGGTTCGTTCGCCGTTCGCTAATTTCGCAACAATCGTTCGCAACTCTCCTCTTTTGTGTTTCGTTTTCGCCCCATTTTCGAAACGGTAACAAACGGCAGCGAAAAGCGAACAAAACGAATTATCAGTTGTTTGCTGTGTTTTTTCCACTTTTTCACTGATTTTGTTTTTTATTCCATTTCGTCTTTTCCGTTCGGTTTTCAATTAACCGTTCGTTGCATCGTTTCACCAATCGACTGCTCGTCGTTCGCCGCGTTCAATTCGCGAAACGAGAACAAAACACCGACTGAAAAGCGGTCGAGTTTCGGTTTAATTTTGTTTTTAACGGTGCGCGCCTCGAACGCAATTTCAGTTTTCACACCGCTTATTTTGGTTCCGTTCACTTGCTTTTAGAGAAGACACATTGACGTCCGTTGCGATTTGGTTTCACACTTTTCGGTGCTGTCTTTTTGTTACTGTCGTTTTGTTTGTTGTCAACTTTTTACGGGTGTTTCGATCGCACACATTTCGAGATAACAGCGAAACGACGACAGAGCACGAAACGAGAATAAAACAAAACGGATTCCGTGTACAAAATTAACGGGTGATCACTGAATTCATTCATAATTCATAATTGTCTTCATTCGAGCGGAAAAGAACGAAGCCGAAGGAACAATGGACGAATGCAACGTAGCGATGGACGATTGCATGGCAGCGATGGTACTCATGAGTCTATCCTGCAGTCCGAAATCGCCCATTTTCACGCCCGAAAACGGTAAATGTGTTTTGCTCAAGTTTCTAAATGCTTTTTTGCCAGCAAATTGCAGTGTCGCTGTTTCTTATTCGTAAATAAATTTCGACAGCTTCACAAACCATGTCTTAAATTGCGCTTTATTGCGTTTAATTACAATACTTGCATCGAATTGAGATCGAAAGTGAACGCTCGGTTTGCAGCAAAGATCGCTGGTTAGCTGCGAAAACAAATAATCGCTTTTCGTCTGATTTGTACCAAACTAATGCTGCATTTAAAATGCTCGGCTTCGCTTGCGAGCGTTCGCAGAGCTCGGATTCGGTGCGCCTTTAAACTGTAATTAGATACAAACGCACTGCATTTAAGGAAAATGTTATCGAAATGAAAAGAACAGCAAATTTGGGAATACGGAGTCGGCGAATGAATTCGAGACGCTGAATGCGGCACAGTATCGACCGCGTGTGGCACGATCGGGAAAGTATCGGTTATCGCGCTTTGTCAGATGCAATAAACATCAGGAAAAATAGAAGTGAAAAAATTTGTTGCGCTAAATTGAAGTGCGGAACAAGAAGCGAAGAACTAAGCAACAGTTACAAAAGTTGAGCGGATCAATTAAAAATCCGCAAACAAGCAGTGTGCCGAATCGAGCCGGTTTCGATGCAGTTACCGGCAAGTTTGAATAACAAACGTCACTGCTTTTTTGCACATTTGCTGCAAGCGATTTGTAAGCGTTGCGAGCTTGAACAGAGAGCCTTGAGCGGCAATACACATTCTTCGCCGAAGACGCTCAGGCGGCATCGCTGCGAACCGAGCGCACAGTTGGTTCAGGCGGTTGTCGAGGGGAAGCGAGCTAAAGAAAAACCATAACAATAGTCAGATGATCGCAATCAAACATATGATGTCGTTTCGTTCGTTGTTTGCGAAAAGCGCTCACTTTCGACGCGAATATCGAAATTGCTTTCAAACCACGCTCCATGTATTCGTGGGAAAAATACTTATCGCATTGACCATTTAACTCGCTTCCAAAGCATTTCTAAATCCAATTCTAAAAAATGTTTTGCATACTAACACAGCATGAATTACGGCTGGGAATTCTATTTTTCATCGATTGCAGCCTAATTTGCAAATAAACTCGGCACTTGAAAGCGGTCAGACAGTGTTAAGATTTTCGCGATTGTGCATGGCTTGAGACAAATGCTGTAGCCGAAAATTGGTTATTCGACAGTGAGGCAAACGACTAAACAATTAGGAGGTAGCGTCGAAATGGAGCAGCGCTTACACGCGGTGTTTTGTTATCGTGTGATTATCGTTTGAAAGCTGAGAATCTTCACGCATATATGCCGCTATTCGAAATAGGTCTTATTTTAAGCGACAAATTAATACCAATTACTAACGCAATTTTATTATCGATGCATTACAGAGCCGCTCAACGATTCAATGTTTCAATGCACTTGGCCCGGTTGTGGCGAGATTCGCAATCACTGCGAGGACATCGAACGGCATATTCGGGTTACACATTTGGGGTATAAATAATAACTAATATACGCGCTGTTCGCGGATATTTGCTTTCACGATTACTTTTGAGAAGAGAACATTGAGAACAAAGAAAAAATGAGCAAAGCTTTTTCATCGCTCTCTTTCTCTGTGCGCGTTTAGCAATGCCGTAACTCGAAAAACACATAACATATCGTATATTTATGGGCTTAGCAAAAGTTGAGTGGTTCCTAATTTAGCAGGCAGTTGCTAAGCGCTCTCATCCCTGCCAAATTACGCGAGAGGGAAAGAGCAGAGAGAAAGGAGAGAGGAGAATGGAGAAAAGGAGAGAAGGAGAAAGAGAGCCTTTACACTTTGCGCCTAACAATTTTAAGGCCTTAGCAACTGAGCGGCAGGAACCACAAATATGCTCGCTACACAACGAGCAATCTGATGATCATTTGAATGAAAAATGTACGCGTGATATTCGAATGCTTGCCACGCTCATCACACCGACGGGCATTCGTTCATACACTTTCGGCAGATACTTTGTCAGTTGTCTGTATGTTACTGAGCGTCGGATAATTTGAGGAGCCGAACGAGCAGTAGATATTTATCGCAGATATTGTAAGTGAGAGTTATTGTTTTCGAGTTCCGCGTTCGCGAAATTAAATTTAAACGTTTGAATGACAGTTGTGAAGCTGAAACACTGATACTCGAAGTGCTATTTAAACTTTAAAAGCGTTGTTGACACAATTCGTAAAGTGTGCATCTTTTAATGAAACTCGAACACATTGACGCTGCTGCAATTACAAATGCGTACATTTTCTCAGCCAATTTTCGTCAGATTCTAAACGCTGTTCGCTGAGAGCACAAGTTTAGAGATACTCAAACTGCGAGCTCGGCGAAGGCAGTAGCGACCATCAGTTTCATACCGTGCATATCCGAAAGCCTAATGTGTGTCCTTCCTTTCAAATGTCGCTCATTAGGCGCAGTGACTCGACGGATGATGAAAGCAGTGACCACGAGGAAGAATTTTACTATAACGAAATCGAAATATATCCTCATTCATCAGCATCGTCCGCATCATCAGCTTCATCGCAAGGATTTCTTCCCTCGAGTTTACCTCATAAATTCGCGATTTCAAGCCAAAGTCCAATACAATCTCCCGGTCCGTTGGTGGAAACGGACGGGGTGCCGTTCTTCGCTTCATCTTCAGCACCAACATGGAGTCATTTGGATATGGTACGGCCGCCGCACGAGGATCCCGAGTATCGCAAATACATCGTTGAGAAAGTGGAACTTTTGCAGCAATCCCACCACCAGCAGCACTCGCCGGCGGCAAAGGGCGACACGCAGAAATGCTTGATATCGAATCCAATCAACATTCCGAGCACCTCATTGACGCAACATTATGCAAGACCTCTCAATCTTTCCTCATCGAAAATTACTGCCAACAATAATTACAATAACGCCAAATACATGCGCTCGATCGGCAATTCGAAGTGCGGTACCACACTGTTGCAATCGCCCACCAAATTAAGCAGCGTTTCGCCGACGCGCCGGACACGCGGGGAGACAAAAAAGTGTCGCAAGATGTATGGAATGGACAACCGAGATTCTTGGTGTACACAATGCAAATGGAAAAAGGCCTGTTCACGTTTTGTTGACTGAGAAAAGTAAACAAACCCGTAATATTAAGTTTGAAACCTTTAACTGAACCCAAATTACCATAATTCTGGTATATCTTACTTTCTCATTTCACTTTATCATGTTTCAGTTTACTTTCCTCTTGTTTTAACCACTTTTTAGAAAGCAAATTACCAAGAAGTGAATGTTAATCGTAACCATAGACTTAAAAGACTCGAGTGATTATTTGTTGCTTGTAAGCGAACACAACGGGTGTACAATTAACGATTTCGCACCGATTTGCGTTTTCAAATTTTAATTAATTAAATCGTGTTTTCGTTGATTCGCGTTTCGTTATTGTTTTATTTTAGGCAACGATGAAACAATCTCTGCTCCCATTCATTGCATTGCCACCATTCAAAAGGCCGACTCTTCTCAAATTCAAAAACCCGATTCAAAAACGAAAAGCAAGCAATTGGGTTTTGCAGAGAATTCGCACAAAGCAAAATTTTCGCTGTTTGTTGCTAAATTAGCCGAAAAAGTGTTTCGTTTCATATTGTATATCTTCATTTGCTCGCCTTGTTATTTACCGTTTGCTTTCTGCTCGCATACGACAATGTTAAATGTTTCGTTTTTATGAACAAATAGCTATGATAGCAAATCAGAGTGTATAAAGTGCTTTTGCGTTCACTTTAATCCAGAGAAAACAAAACACAAAATGCAAACTGTAAATTAATGCTCGATGTTGCCTGATTAAATAAATTAACTAAACAAAAAGAAGCAAAACTTATTCTTCGAATTGTACAAATTGAAAACTGCTCGCCAAGTGCAAAATAAAATGTTTCAACTAATAAAGTGTTCATTATTATCGAAAATATAACAAATATAGGAAGTAACACTGGAACGAGAGAGACTTGTTTTCCATTTTATTTAGCTGGAACCGAACACGACAAATGTAATTCATATTTGAGTTCAAAGTTTATTTTTCTATGAAAGGATTAACGAAAAACAAATTCACAAAGCACTTCTTCTCTCTTCTCTCGTCCAAATTTCAATCGCGAAAAATAGTTTCGAATCTAATTCTCTCTTTCACTATCACACTATTAACACTTTCAATCTCTGTGCACTCTAGCCGAATATACGTTTTGCATCTCTACTCTCTGTGTATAAAATTGCTTAAAACGCCAATTGTTACTCGTAACCAATCGAAATCAATTACAAGCATGTTAACGCTCGCGATATACACATTTTTGACCTACAAGAAGAAAAGTAGGGCGAAAAATTTAATTTTACACCCGTTTTCTTTCAAGTGGTGTGTATTAAAAAGAAAAACTGAGTTTCTTCATTTACCTATACTTAACTTTTGGTTCTTTACAAAAGCAATGAACTCGCTTAAATTTTATTCTCGATCTGCCGTTATTTTCTTTCTTTCGCTTCTCCTCAAATTCTTCATTTGTCAATTGAAAAAAAGTAAACAGAAGAAAGTACAGAAGGTGAATCGAGAGAAGAAATGAAAAATGCTCAGCCTATTCGATCGTATCGCATTTCTCTTGCTTCTAAATTTAAAATTTAATTTACCGATATTACCATTTTGTGCGAACCATTTCGAATTTTTTTTCGGCTTTTTCAGAGGCAAAATTTAACTTCTGTCGTTTCAAAGCGAGTACTTTGCTTTGCATAAACTCTAGTTCGAAAGCGAATTCAAACGGCAAAAAATTGAAAGCGAGGATGAAAATTCGCAAAGCCAGCGCTGTTTCGCGTCTCGCGATGCTTAAATTTAATTTATGCTTTCATCTCTAACCAAATTTATGTTTTGTTCCGCTTTAAACTCGGCGCTTATTGCTCGGATTCATTGCTTTTGTAAAGCACGAACATTCATCGTTGTACTATAAACTTTATTCTGTATTTCAAGAAGACAAAAAAATTAAAAGAAAACATTATTCTAATTGCGAAAGTCTATTCGATGTAATCTATAAACAATCTCTATAAACAAAAGCTGTATCATTATAATTATTGAATGTATATTTAGTAATAAATGCGAAAATGAAAAATCTACTTTGCTGTTATTTTCGAGCAACAGAAATAAAGTCTAAACGAAGTAAAATGTAGGCAAAATTGTTGTGTTCAGGAGCAAATTAAAAGTAATGTACCAAGCCGCTTGTTTTCACTTCTCATTTTCGTTTCATTGGTGAACATTTGTGAACGCTGATAAACAGCGAAATTTAATTACTATCGAAGCCATTCGAAAATCTTGTTTTTCATCTCTTGTAAATTGTGTATAATCACGATTAATTGTAATTGTTTTACGAAAAGCAACTTAACCGTTGAAGCTCTCATTAATTTAGAATTCTGTTTTCACTCAATTAATGATTTCATTGTATTTGAGCGAAGAAAGCAGAAAAAGTCTTCTGAATGTGTGTAACTTCATTTTGCGAACGAAATGTCAAGTAATAAACAATGCTTACGAAATTAGTTTCTGTGCGTCTTTGTCACACGAAAATCAACAAAACCACAGAAGCGCAAAAGAAATGAAGCTGGCCTGTCGCAGAGTCTACATACGCGCATTCATTGTCCGGTATCTACGCCGGCCTTCTGCGTGCGTATGTACAGCGGAAGGATTCGAGCAAAGAAAGTGCGAGAAACGAAGCGATCGATCGATTTCATTGTAAATGTCGGAATGTTGCATCCGAATGCGAGGGTGGATGCAATATTCAAGGCGAGCGAACAGCGCGCTCATCTTTTCAGAATTTCGCCGAGCGCCTGCAATTAACTTGCCTAATTTCGTTTTCGTCCTCACCGTCGTTAAATGCGAACACACATGAACGTAGACGAATTTCGCACCTAACTTGTTTATGTCGATGCTCGCGTTTCGCGTTTGTTGCTTCACAGCCGCTCTTAGCTTTCTTCTACACACTCTACGTATTGCGATCGATGCATCGCGACCCTAACCTAAATTCAATCCTTTGTTGGCGTAATACTCCGCAATGTATGTTACACAGTGCAGTGTGTGTGGTGTGTGTGTGTGTGTGCGCGCGTATGTGTGTGATGTTAAGTGATTTTAGACGATAAATTACGTTCAAATGATTTATATCATCACATAGACGATCAATTTCTATGTCACTTTAATTCAAATCATCTGTGAACAAAAATATCAATTATTCAATAATTGCTTAAAAATTTCATTTTTCAAAATTTTCGCCACTCACGAAACTCGGGTTTTTGTTTACAATTTTAAGCCGCGAATCAACGCTTAATGCTCAGCTTTTAATTTCGATTTGTCAGTCAAGTTGGCAAAAAATTGAATCTTTAACACTTCGTAACACAAGCTGTTTGCGCTTTCGCTGCAATCATCGGCTGAGAGCGAGTGGCAAAGAAAGAGCAAGAGCGACAAAAATTATTTCGCAAACCTTGCTTTTCAAACGCTTTTCGGCTCTGCATTTCGGATTACCTTTCGAGCGAAAACGCGAGATTAAACTTGTTTAACGAAATCCTTTTGAATTGGAAGATAAAACCAATTAAAAATTAAAATTTCATTCTCGTTTGCTTTTGAAATTGAATTATGCACAGCATTTTTACTTCGTTTCACTTGTTTGAGAAAAAACCTCGAACGATGCAACTATTTTCACTGAATTTGTTTTTCATTCTGAAAGAGAGCGAAAAGCTTAAATGGAAATTGATGAGCGAACTGTGCAAGTGTAAAAGTGTATTGTGGGTCACAGAAAGAGTGTACAAGAGCGTCGCTTTCTTCGCTAGCTGCGAATCTGCTAAACAATAGAACAAATTCGCTTGTTTTTCGCTTCTAATAAAATAATTGCTCTGTAATTAAGCGTATTCACGGCACGGGTCAAGAAGTTGCTGTCTTATTCATATACATATTGCAATAAACCAGTTTCGAACGGAGAAAGATTTTGACCGGCACTGTAGCTGTGCGCACTAGAAAAAACGCAATCACACTCGCTCATCTAAGCAATTGCACGCACGCACGGAGCACGTACCTTTATTTAGTTAGCTTTTATCAATCGTTTTGTCAGCGAATAATTTGAAACTCAATTATTATTTCGTAATACAATTTTTCGTCCAAGTGCGATTCAATTATTTTCGATTTGTAATTGCCTTTCGGTGTTACACTCGAGAAAGCAGTTCGCTTCTCTTTCTAGCCGCTCCGCTCAGTTCGCCATTCAAATTAAGCTTAAGAAGCGAACAAATTTTACAAATCAAACAAAAACTACTCGTTCGTGTGCGTGCAGAACAAAAGCTATGCAAAAATCGATTTTCGCTGCTTTTCGCTTCGAGTGTTTCGAAGCTTTTTCCAATAAAATTTAGCGCAAATCGGAAAGTATTAAAGCCGAAGTGTCGGACAAGTTCGCAAAGAACGAGAAAAGCAATTCGAACGCGATGCGCTGAGCAGCTATTTGTCTGAAAAATGATCTTTTCATCTTGCTCACTTTGCCTTGCTTCGACGCGAACGCGCGATTGCCAAGGCAGCTCGAAATTATTCGAGTGCGTAAGTGTCCAGGTAGAAAATTTAGTTGATTAACAGCTGGCTGCTGTCGACGTGAGCACAATTTGCGTACAATGAGCACACGTAAGCTTGCGTTTATAACATTGTATTGTGCGTATTTGAATGAAAATAATAATTTTGTGGAAAAACAAATTTTGTAATGCAAATTTTGCGCAACCTTCGAATAAGCCGGCGAAAACGAAGAAACGAAATGGCGAAAAATGCATGTGATGAAGGCCGAAAAAGCTTCCTGATGAAGAGAGTAGGATTAACGGGTGGGACGCTTGGGTCACTAAACTGAAGGTTAATACGAGATAGCGCAAAGCATCTGCATAAACTACTCCTCTGCTTCGTGTGTGATTACTCGCATTCAAATCTAACATAAAGCGCGCTGCGTGCGAATCGAGCGGATGAATTGAGTAAGCCGAACACTTTCGATGAAAAGCGACTGCAAATGCGTTCGCCTTTTTAAATTTAATAAACAAAACATTGAAAGCCGAAGTGCATTTAAACAGAAAAGCTGCCGAAAAGAGTATCCACTAAACGTTGGGTGTACTTAATTGGAATTTTTTGCACATCTCGTATGACAATTAGTATTTGATTCGAGTCGTGATGTCGAGTGGTGTACGAAAAAGCGCTTTCGAGAGAAGAAGCAGCTGATGAGTGAGCGAGTGAATGGCAGAGAGCGAGCGAGAGAACGAGAGAAAAGGGCGAAACGAAACAAATGCGAAAAGCTATTCGATAATAACTCATTAAAGGCCTCTTGAATTAAGATAGAGCAGCGTAAACGCTCGAAATATGATTCTGCTCAGGAATATAAAGTGTCCATTAGAGATGATTTCCACAACGCTGTTCTTTCGCTTCTCTGCGAGCGAAAAGCTGCAACGCACAGTGAGCGAGCGAGAGATAAAAAGTGAATAAAGCCGAAATTTTGGCTTCTGCTTATTTTGCAGCGTTCAAATGATCTCACTTTTGTTTGTTTTCTACACGTTCGCGCCTCAACCAAACGAGGAACAGTTTCATCTGTTGTTGATTTATTCAAATTATACTGCAAAATTTATGTTTTATTCATTTCGAAATTTAATTTAGAATCGAGCGAAGCAAGGAAGATCAGAGGCTGCTGGCTCTTAATTATCGCTAATAACATGTTTCTCAGTTTGTTTCAAACATAGCGGCTGAGCAAGGCGCGGAGAAGAGTTAAAACACTCAGCCAGCTTGAAAAAAACAACGAAAGCGACTTGAACGCAAGGCGAATTCGTCACACTTTGGCTTTCAAAATTAATTAATCGCTTTCCGTTTAATTTTATAACTTTTAATTTGCCAACAAGCTTATCATTATCGATTCCTATTTACTACAATCAACCGTTAATTGTGTGTCAATTAATTTGCGATCGATTCTGAAAATTAATTTTTTACTTTTAAGCTTTGTGCGTTGATTGCCGAATTCTGCAAATTTTTAAGAAAAGCTTTTTAAAGCGAAAACTTGTGACCATTTCATCACTGTGTCAACCGAACTCAAATATGAAAGTGTTTTAAAGATTAAAAATCAGAATCCGCTTAATGAATTAAAATTCTGCTGTGCTCATGATGCTCGGTGCCTTACGAATTGAAAATGGAAGCTCGACGAGAAATTGAACGTGTGAGCAGAAATAAAGCAAAGAGGATAATGAGAAACGAAAAGCGTTAAAGAAGTTTAATTGACATTGAAACGTCAAAGTTTCACTTCAACTGTGTCTCAAAAGAAATCGCTTAGAGTCAGAAACGGCCCTAAAAGCAACTTTCAAACGAGGAGCTGACAAAGGCTCGGTTTTTTGAATACCTTTGCTGAGCATAACTCTCACTTCGATTTCCATCTTCAAAATCCATTTCGGCGATTTACGAATTTAAAAATTATAAGAGTAAAAAGGTTTGATGCTAAGTGACAAAACGAAGCTCCTATTGTTTGACAAGCGTTTCTCCGCTTTTCGTTTCTATGGCTAAAAATCAATTTTCTTCGCGTTCGCTTCTTTCCTCTTTTTTTCCACCGAAATTTCGATTACAAAAGAGAAAAGTGCCGCTAAAATCACAACTTCTTCATAGAAATTTATGCACAAAAGCTAATCAAAACGCAGAGTTCAATTCGAATTAAATTCACTTGTGTTCAAAATTTTTGTAAAAGTGTATTAAAAGCTGTAGTTTATTAATCGCGGAAAAGCGCGTTTTAACAGCACACAAAATAAGTACAAAGGACTGGGGCCAAATCTATGCACAGTTGCTTTCTTTGCCGAAATATGTGAAAAGATACGAAAACAGCTTTTAATCAGCGTAAACTTATCTAAAAAAGTTTGTATTGTGAATCTAAATTAAAAATGAGCTTCTCTCTCTTAAACAACTTTGCAAATCGATTTTTTTTTCTCAGCTTTATAAACGTAATATGCAAACGTTTTCGGTTTGTTCGCAAATGTACGAATTTCTTTTCTCTGCAACGCTGCTTCGCTTGCTCACACATTGTTATCCGTCTATACCCATTTAATTGACATGATTACAAAAAATCAAAAGTCGTCAGGAAACTCGATAAGCAAGTTGTTCGCATTTTTTTCTGATAATCGACACACGAGCGAACAAATTTTAAGCGACTAGGTGGCTTTGTCAAGCGAGCAAAGCCTCCCCTCTGTCCACAATTGAATTAACATTTTGCTCTCGACTTCATTAGGCAACAGTTTTAAACAATAAAGAAAATCTACGACGCACTTGCTTACAACGGCTTTTGATTTACAATTTAAAAAAGATGAAATTCGATGCGAGCGAATGAAGAGCCCCAATCTTTTGACGTTTACGCTTGGCTTTCCTTCAATAATTCAATTTAATTCGTGCTGTAAACCGATGTGATGCCTCGCGTGATACATGCTTTTACTCGCTAACTGCCGTTGCACAGTTTTTAATTCACTTTTATGTGTATTTTCTTTAAATAAAATTGCATTAAACAAGCCTGGCAAGCTCGAAAGTGAGAATTTTTCGAAAGACGCCTTCGCTTAATTTATTTAATTTTAAAATGCGCTAAGCTAACTAGACTCAGGGTTGATTCGAGTAATTGAAAATTGTTTCGCTAATTAACCGGGTTTTGTGTCAAAAATGATTTTTTTCAATGATGCGAAATGAAAAGCTTATCTTTGAGAAGAAAATAATTAAAAATTCCTGAAACAATTTTTTACTTTACACAAATCACGAGCATTTTTCACAACGCTGTTTTCGTTCAAGTTCTGACGTATATTTCCTGAATTAAAAATTTTCACAACTTTTTACGACTTATTTTTTTCGCAGATATACGCTCGGTCATAAACAAAAATATTTTTTTTAGTCAATCAGGTTGAAGTTATAAAAAGTATTTTCAAGTTTCTTTCTTTCTTTTTTGCATTACCAAAATCATTTACAATTCAAAATTCCATCTGTCATTAAAATCGCCCGCTTTCATGCAAGTTTTGTGAAACAAAATGTTGCTGCATATAGTTAAATATCATTTAAAAGAAAAAATTACGAGCAACAACTTTGAGACCGTATTTTCATTCTGTAAACCTGTCTCCAGTACTTAAATAAAACGTAAATAATAATTTATAGCGCATTTTGATGTCTAAGCGGACAATGGGATTGAAAATAAAAATTTATTCAAATGTATGTGGAAAAATGGTGATGTAACGAGCGAAAGAGATGCTCTTCAAATGCAATAAACACAGATAAAAAGCGTTTTTACGCGTTAGTAAAGCGCCAGAAAATTTTTAACCCATCAACCTGAGTAAACAAACCGGTTTCGCGCGGATAAAATATCGATCAAATAGGTAAGCTTGTATGAGACGCTCTGCATCGAGAATGAAAATTGATGCCAGAAACAATCACTTCGGTTTTGCTTTTCATAAACACGCTGCTCAAATTCTAGCAAGAGTGATCGCGAACAAAAGCTTCTCTGTGAGCATTGGGAAATTCAAAAGCAAACAATTGCTAACAATTTTTAATTGACATTTTTGGGAGTAAAAACGGTTTTTCGAGGATGCTTTCTGGCTCTGGAAGAGTGCGAAGTGCTGGTCGGATGCTGCGAGCAGCGTTCGAGCAGTCTCCGCTTAAGTTTATGCGTACTTTAAAGCACTGGCTGATTGATGAGCTATTCTCTTAAAAGCGCAGTGAATTATGGAAACGTTAGCTCGAAAACAAAAGTCAAACTCCAAGTTTCAACGCTAAACATACGCATAAGAAATTTTTGTTTTTCAATTTGACGTCAACTCTTATTTCAATGCACAACACAATGAGACTTTAGTTTTTGGTATTGCGAAAATTTGTTTCTTGCTGTATACAAAGCCGTTCCTTTGCAGTAAAATTACAAATTCAAATTTTGCTGCGATTTATGAATAAAGTTTGTCAAAATACTTTCTTACTTAAATAAGCAAAATCAAATTTATTCAAAATCTTTTTTATGAATATTAATTTTCTCGTTCATCTTTTCGTTTGCATAAAAATTCAATAAAATAAATTTCCAATTACGACTTGCACCTTATGCAAAGATGCTAAAAACTGAATGAGGGTTGTTCCGTAAACAATGATTCAAATGCTATATTCAGCATTTGCTTTTTATAATTTCGCTCGGTTAGTTTACTGACTGACGGTCAAATGATTCTGTCGTAGTTTATGTGTTCATTGGCTTACCGAACATTACGATGAAAAATCAAATAAAAATTGGCGCTCTGACGGAACTTGGTGTCCGTCATAAATCGTACCCACACAAGTTTGTCATTTGATGGCCGATAGTCGTTCTCGATGAGCAACTTCGCAGATTGAGACAATTCAGCTAAAGTTACAGTGAAAATTAAATTGTTAGTTTAGCTGTTTTTCTGTATGTATATAAGTACAGGTGTGAGTATCTTGAGAGTGTAGAATTTTATCTACTTTATAAAATGTTATTAGCAGTTTTCTCTCTAATTTTGCTTTTTGAATTTAAACATGCTTCAAATTTGAATCGTTTACATTGTGTAACTGCTAGTCAGTTCTTTGAATCCAATCATGTCATTGCAACTTCGCAAGCTCTATTCTATCAATCGAGATACTCGCTGTGCTCTATATGACAAAAAATTTGCGAGTTTTTAGGAAAATTGCGAAATCTATTTTAAATGCGCACGTTTAGGTCGAATAAATAAATGTCATTCTAATTGTAGAGGCATTGTTCAATTTTTAGTGATCATGCTAAAATTATGTAAAATTTTCATTATTTATTATTATTTATTATTATTATCAGTTCAAGAGGTAGGAATCAAAGCTTTTACACCTCAAAAGTTTACAAGAATTATTTGATAGCAAAAAGAAAATCAACAAAAATTAACTTACGTTATAAGCTTAAGCATTCACAAAACATCTTCACTTTTCCAATAACTGTCTAAATTATGTTTGAAAGATGAAACTGAATTTGAATTAACAACAAATTCAGGTAAGTTATTCCACGTAATTTAATGCAAAAAATAATTATGTTGTGAAAATTATCAAGTACCTTGATTGTTACACTGCGTAAAGCATTCATTTTCCGATACCATTTGCTTCCCAATGTGATTTTTTCCGAAATGTCTTCAATTATAATTTGAATTTTTGACTCAAAAAAAAAAATGTAAAACAAATATCAAAGTTAATAAAAATTTAATTTCGAAGTTTAAAAATCAACTTTATACATTCAATTTTTTAGAATCAAATTAGTAATTTTTCGTTATTTTCGTTGCAAAATGGTCCTGTGAAATCTATTGATATTTAATAATGAAATACAGTGAAACCTCTCTACAAAGCACACCAAAGGGCCAAAAAAATCTGACCGTTATAAAGAGGTGACCGTTGTAGAGAGGGTATCTTTAATTGAGTTAACTTAGGAGCGTATTTTATTTTAGTGTCCGTTAGTAGAGGTGACCGCTCATGAGAGGTGTCCGTTAGGGGAGGTTTTACTGTAACATGTTTTATGATTGCCATCGACAAAGCTAATTTCGAAAAAGAGTAAAAATTATGCATGAAATTATGTTTTGATAGATATTAATTTGAACAAACATGATTTTTAGGTAAAAAAATAAAATAGGGAAAGAAATAGATAAGCGAAAATTTTATTTTTTGCTAAAGATGGTTTTTAGATGTTTTGCATTAATTAGGTAGAACTTTTGCAGCAAAAAACAACATTGAGAGCAATTTTGTGTATGATGTGAATGTCGTTCCGAAAATTTTTTATTCCCGGATTTTGGATGCTTTTGGATAAAAAATTTTAAAACAAATAATTGGTATTATTCTGATAATAAAAATTGGGCCTTAAACTATTCTTTTGATGTTCAATTGATGAATAATTTGGCTATCTGCCTAGATAAATAGAAATCAATGAATTTAAAACAAGTGATAAAATAGGTGATATTCTTTAATTTAGGCGCTTTTTGGCCACATTTTCGATTTTGGTGATCTGTCTCAAAAATATCTGATTTTGATCTCTTCAAATTCGCTTCACTTTGGTATTATTGAGCCCAAATTTACTTTGAATTTGATTTTATGTTCATTTAAAAATAGATGATTGCGTTTTGAAGAAACTCTTCTCATACAACTTTTTTGAGTAAAAAAAGTTAAAATGTGTTCATTTTCAAAAATAGATTAAATAAAGTTAAATAGTAGTGGAATAATTACGGAAGAGTTTTACCCATCTCTAGATGTACAGAGTGCACACAAAGTTTCGATTGGGCGGAAGTATGCGCGAAATGACCTAACAATAGCAAATGTTACGGTTTATTGTGAGCTGTATGCCGTTTTTAAGCCCACGCTTATCGGAACTTTGTGTCCACTTTGTACACTTACCATCAAAAAAAGACAGCTTCAACTTTGGCGACCACGGGAGAAAAAGCTCTACTCTTCTTCCATTGTTTACGACTTAAAACAACAAATGCTTCTGCTAGTCAGATTACCACTTTATTCAGCGCTATTTCGATTAAAAAATTTTAACCATTTGCTTTGTAGCAACATTAGATTAGAATAGAAAAGATTGATAAAACAGCATCTATGTGCTTGCGAAGTGAAACATTATCAGACGCAAAAATTTAAAATGAATAATAATCAACGACTAGTCATCAGGTTTTTTGTTATTCAATTTAAAAACAGACTGTAATTACTAATTACAGTATTCTTGAAAATGTTCTGCTTATAAAAATTCCAGCTTTTATCTTAAGTGGAGTTGCACAATTTTTAAATAAACTTTTCTTCCTCAAGTATTACAAAATATTTTCGAGGCGTAATTTTTTGTCCCATCGACGTCGAATTATAGAGGCGTTAAATCAAAACACATTTGTTATTTTTCACGAAAAACTAAATTAAAACACATTTAACTGAAGCCAACACATTCTCGATCAAAAAGCAAGCTTTTCATAAAAATATTTTTAACAGTTCACAAACCCATTTTAAACTATTAAATTGAGTGTTGAAACGTAAATATTTATTATAAGATTGTTTTAAAAGGATGAATGACAAAAGGAGAATAAAATGTATTGACATAGATATGTAAGGTTCGGTGCTTTTGGTTGTTTCGAATAGCGAAATTAGTACTATTCAAATGTATTCATGCTTAAAATATAATCGAAAATTATTTCAACCGCAAATTACATAATTTTATTTACCGTTTTCAACTGATTTTAAACATTTCAAACGAACAGCCGATTACCCAATCTCGGATCAAAAGAAAACATTTTTTAAAATGATTTCTTATACATGATTTCAATTTTCGTTTCTTAATGATTTTAAATAAATTCTATTTTGAAAGTTTCGAAAAATCGATCTCAGAGGTAAATAAATTTACAAAATATTTAATGATTGACTTTTTTTAATTTTCTTGTACAGTGTAAACCTAAAAAAGAGATATAAAAAATAACATCTAATGAATCATTGAGATTTATTTTTGATAATTATACGCCTTAATGATCATTTTTTTATTGATTTAGCTTATTAAAAACAAATTTAAGAGTTTTAATTTGGTTTTAAAATTCATAAAAATATAAATAAAATCGATTAAAATGATTTGAATTAAAATTCTTAAGCAATTTCTTAATTGATACTAAGCGAAAATTCAATTTTTTGACCTAGAGAAAAAATAGGAAAAAGAGTGTTGCGCAATGAAAAATTTTGTAAAACGATTGAAAATTGAGTAAAACGTTAAGCTGCCTAGATGAGTCGATGGTTGCATTGGCTGAAAAATTAAAATGCAGAGATGACATTTGTGTTTTAAAGAGCAAAGTGATGAGGAAAGAAACGCGATGAAAGTGAGCGAAAATGGAAACGTGGAAGGCGCATTGGTGAGCGAGAGGAGAGTATTAGTCGCAGAAATTGGCATTCGAGAAGTAATTGATATTTTCCGTGTTTAACTTTTCTGCTTTTCAGCGAACGAATTGAATGTTTCGCTCACTTTTCTCCGCTTCCATTCTATTCTCGGCTTATTTTTTTCAAAGTTTTTTCGACTAATTCGTCGTTATTATGAGGAGAACGATAAGCGAATGCAAACAGCAGCGTTTTCTTTTCTTCGCTTCTCCTTTTTAAAGCATCAATTTCATATTAAACGCAAATTACGGTGTATTTTTGCTGTGTAATACTGCTTTAAAGTGAGTTTCTTTTCTCGACTGTGACCCACGCGAAACTTAACGGCGAAAAGTAGAAACAATTGCTTTCAAATTGTAGATTGCAATTGCATTTAACTGTCATTTTAATTGTAATTACAGTTCGAAGTTTCATAGTCGAAAGACAAGTGAACAGAAGCGTGAAAAGAGAAACGAAAGAAAAGAGCGGAGTACAAGCGTCAGAAGCGGCAACCGTTACTTTCATTTCAATTCTAAACGTCAATCGCTTTAATCGATTTTTAAATAGCAATCTAAACTTTTTTACTCCCCGCTCGCGAGCGAAACCTGCGACCAACTCTCGCAATTTACGTTAATGTCGAAAATTAACAATCAATAAAACGGCACAACTTGTGATTGTCACACAAAACATCGATTGAAACAAGTAAATAATGCGGCACCGCTTTTCGCTCGCTACCTCAAAGCGACATTTCAAATGCAATATTTTCTCCTCTCTTTCGTAATATCGCACTGCTCCACACTTATCATCAACTAAATGATGTCTCAATCATGATCGTCCGCCACATTTCACGATCGATATGAAAATTTAGCATTTGGCGAGAAAAACTACTCG
>NCKU01001451.1:0-25589 GCA_003675995.1 Dinothrombium tinctorium | reverse complement strand
GTATAATACAGTCTCTGATTTGTTTCTTTTAATTTCGAAAAATTTATCATTCGCTAAATTTATCTTAATCGAAACATTCTTCATGGAATTTTACAATCGTTTGAATAAGAAGATCAAGACTTAAACTTGATCTTATTCAAAGAATGTTCATTATCTTTCTTTTCAAAATGTGAAGCACAGTTGAGTATCGCATGAAATAATTGCGCTAATGCTTTCTAAAGCTGATAAATTTCGGAGTATTTATATTATATATTTGCATTTAACATTACATATATCGCATTCACTTTTAGCGATTTATACGATTCTTTCTGCGAAATAATGTCTCCACAATTTGGAATCCGTATACCTTAATGTGGATCATATTCACCGTTTTTCACAGTTTCCCTCATCATGTTCATCTGATCGAGGGCAACAGCAGTAAGCATCTGTGCATATTCATTTTATCAAACAATTTATCACGTAAATTTATTATTCGTTGAGAACGGACAAACAATATGAGGCAAAGTAAATTAACACACATACATTAATGATGTTTTTCTTTTAAAAAACAGTTTTTTTATTCCTCTTAATCAATGCGACATTGTTTTACGTGCGCTCATTAACTGCGAAACAAAACATCTTGATAACTATAGTGACAATACTTGATACGATGAATGCTTGAGAGTACATTAACATCATATTTTATAGCACTCAAAACTTAAAAGCAATCACTTCATGATTACGGTTATTTAATTTAGAAAACGATAATGATTTAATAGGAAAATAGGAGAATAAGTTTTCAAGCGATATCTACTCTAAATATATATTTTGTATTTTTGTATGATTTTGAGCAATCGGCAGCAAATAAACTTAAAATTTTCACGTAAAATTAAATTTTAAACTTTAATAACTTAGAACGCTCCACTAAATAATTCAACTTTTAAAAGAGAAAAAATAAAGTTTGCTATTCAATTAGTTTTTCACTCATTTTTATGTTTTGCTTTCTTTTAAGTTCTAACTTAAATGATCTGAAATATTGTTTCACGCATTGAATATTAAAAATAAGAGAAATGTTTTGAGAAAAAGCAAACGAGCAAAATTTGGCGAAATTCACTATTATGGAGCAAATATTTTGCAATCAATTTTGTTCGCTTTTTTTCAATCTAAACACAATTCAGTAAAATTTTTTAACCGTTTGAGGTAATGTTCGGTTTATTAAACTAGAAAAAACAGTCTCGTGATATTCACATTACAATACAATTACAAAATGTACATTTCGCATTTTAATTAAACGTTAACGTGAGGTCATTTGCAAAAGTCTGTACAGGAATATAGTTGAAAACGCTTCGCAAAAAAGGTACATAATTTAGGAGTTAAACCTGTGTCCGTTGAAAAAAAAATGTTCAGTCGCATAAATGAATGAAATGATTCGTTCGTTAAAAATGTAAAGATACACAAATTTGGCACAACAGTTAAAAATTGATACAACAATTTTTCGAGTGAAATAATCAATCACATGAAACACAGCGATCAGTCACTCAACATTAAACATTAAAAGCGAGCAAATAATGCGGACTAGTTAATGTGCGACATTATTTGGTGACCAAATCAACTATAAACAGATAAAGGAATTTCGGCAAATGATACACTGTAAAACACGATTCATAGCGAAAATAAAAGTATGGATAGGTTTGTTCCTCGATCATGACCGTTATAAGAAATCAACCTTCAGTTTCGCCTCTCAAGCGGAGTCGTGCAAAGTCTTCAAATATAATATCGTCTTCATTTGGGTCTCTATAAAGTGATATTAAGCAGTGTGGAAAAATTATCAGTTAATCTTACGTATCAAGTTGAATAAGATTATGATCCACAGCAGCGTCGTCATTATTATGGTTGGAATGTTGTTCCAATTCATCAGGTGATCCTGATTTCGCGCCCGCATTTTCTTCGGGCTTTGGATGCATGAGAATGAATGGAAGTTCAGCAACAACATCACCTCCAAGAGGTCCGAGACAAAGTTTCACTTTAACTTTGTATTGAACAATTATGCCAAGATTTTCTTTTTGTGAGACATCCGTAATTCTGTAAAATTCTTATTAAATATAGACATTAAGTCAAGTCTAAAATTACATTGTTGATGAAGCTAAATTTGTGTCTTCATGCTTCAACTGTCCGTCTAAAGCCAATCCTCTCTTTGATTTGTTATTTGCAAGTAAAGGTCTCAAATAATAGACTTTAGACAGTGTAAATCCTGGACTAACAGGGCAACCATCCCTATAAATAAATGAATTATGCAGAGCAATTGCAAAACGACTCTTACTCGCTCTCGACTTCAGCAACTGTACATTTGTACTGAGCGGTGGAAAAAAGGCAAATGTCCGCAAATTGTCTTACTGAAACTTTGACCTTTTTTACTGTGCGATTCGAGTTGTTTGCAATATGAACATTTACCGCTATGTCTTCTCCATGATGATAAAGCTATAAAATTTCATTATGTTGATAATACATCAACGCGTCAAAACTCAAATACCTCTTTATCCAAAGATGCTTCCAAATGTAATTTATTGGGTGACATCATAAATTCTTTGCTAACTTCAATACTTGGCTGTTCGCCTTGTTTGCTTGGCGCGTAAGTCACTTTACGAATAGCCAGCCTTACAGAGTTTCTTTTATGTGGTTTTTCATCAACATTATCGGCAACATATGCCTTAAGTTCGTAATCAACTCCACATGGTTTACCAGTGTCTCCTGGAGCTGGTTGCAAAGTAACAGAGGCCGGGCAATGAGGAGGAAGCTATAAATCGAATATAAGCTTAGTGTCAAATGCATACGCTTACCTCGAAGAAAAATGGAAATGCATTAGGACCTAACTTTTTAAGTAATCGTTCCTGCAATCGTGTCAACTGACGCTTTGATGCGTCATCTTCCGCTGGCGGATATATTTGTTCGGAAGCCAAATACAGATCTTTTCTGAATGTTAATCCTAAAACATCTAAATCTTCGCGTCCATAGCGGAATGCTGCTAAAACGTGTCCGTAAACTTTACGTTCTTTGACATAATCAGGATCGACGAGAACCACTCCGTCTGTGAATGCAATAATGATAGCTAAAGGAGCGAATGAGAACGATCGATCATACCTATGGGGTCTACGTGCGTTATGTGATCGACAAAATCTCTTTTTCCCAAATAGACTGTGATCTATGAATATTAATGAGTTTTATTATAGTTATAGACGACAACAGGTGAAGGAATGATGTGTGAGTTGGCAGCACACTTTCGTTCGCACACACCACGATCAATAAAGCAAAATGAAAAGTGTTCGTTTACCTTTCCATTTGGTGAACTCTTCTTGAAAACCCTGCGAAGAAAAAATTGACTTAAAAGCCGCATTCATGAATTGATAAAGCGACCAGCATTTCAATGAATAACATTGCAAAATCGATTCGTTTTAAAAGTTGTTAAAAGCGTAGAAAAAAGAAAAGACGGTAAAAAACCGAAATGTTTGAATTTGCCTTCAAATACTCGACTCGTCTCTAATTAAAGCAATTCGTAAATATGCAATGTTTCGCTTGCATTCGATTGAAATTGAATCGCGAAAGTAATAAATTCGCTGCGATAAAGAAACTCGCGAAGCGCAAACAATAAGCACACACAGCGAGATCGCAGTGTTCGAAGCATAAAGCTGTATTGTGAGTGAAAAAGAGAGTGTCAATCGCTGTTTTGCATCGATTGCGACAAGCAAAGTGATAATTGAAAGCAGTGATGAGTAGAAAATGAGAAAAAACGTGAGTTGATTAAAAGCGAGACTGAAAAAACGGGCGCAAAATAAACGCAAAACACCGAATGATAAGCAATGATGTTTGCGAAGAGAACGAATAATGCAAAAGAATAGAAAAAGCGAGAATTAATTTCGAACCTGGTTCCCGGTCGCTTACTGCTGTCTTCGCCGCTATTTTCCATTTTAATTTTTCACGTTTCGTTGAAAGAGCGAATCAATAAAAAAGAGAATGAATCGAGAAATGAAAATAAATCGACGCGTTTATTATCAGTCGCTTTTGGAGGAAAGCGAAGTGAGCCGCTGTTTGCGAGAGACTGCGATACGCTGAGGCGACGGCGGCGTAATTCTGCTCTCTCTGGTCTCTTCGATCGACGTTCGCATGCATTCGGCACACGAGCGATGCTCGATTCTCAATATTCAACAATTTTTTCTGTTCGCCTTTTCGATTTTGCTTTCTAGATCACTTTTCCAGTTTGCCTTTTAATTTTTCAATTCGCAAAATAAAGCGTCGAATAATTTTTTTCGATCATAGCCGCTTTCGATGATTGTCGCATTCAAACAATTAAATTGACACAAAGTTTGCCAACAAAAACTTTTTTTGCGCACGTTTTACTTTTTCCGTTTTTTCACGTTGCTTTCTGTTTAATTAAATGGGAAACGTCATCGAATTGACATACCAATGTTGCGTAAATAAGATAAAGTTTATAGTGTTTTTTGTTGTTTTTATTTGCTTTAACGTAAGCAATAAAACGATTTCTGTATCCGACTTTGTTCGCTCGCTTTCCCATAATTATACGCGTGTGTTTAAAAATAAATTTTGTTTCCGCTTACTTTTTACTCAACTGTTTATTTAAGCGTCAAATATGAATTTATAATTAATTTCGTGTCAAGTAACGAGCAAAACGCACAAATTAAAAGTTGTTGTCTCATTTTAAATTAAAGTTGAACATAAAATTTCATTTATTTTTCTCATTTTAAAAAACAATTTCAATTTATAGTTGAATTAAATTGATTTTTAAAAACTTTTAGTTTATGCCCTGAAGTAAACAATAAAAGTTCATCAGTAATGCACAAGCTGTACTACAAAATTAAATGATTCATTTCTAATTGATTTTACAAAATTAGATCAAAATGCCGCACTTATATTTAAACAAGCTGTAGATTAGCTAATTATACTAAAATAGCAAAGATCACTAATACATTTTTATCGAAATTTTAATTTTTATCTCTCTTATAAGCTTATTTTTAGCGTCTCTTTAAGTTTATTCTGATCAGCGTCTCTTGTGATTTTTTGTCTAAATTTTGTTAATGAAATTTTAAATTATTTTGTTAATTTAATAATTATACTGTTTATAATTTTGAATTTATTAACTTGATGATTAAATTGATTAACTTAACAAAATAAGGGTTACACAAAAACGAGTTTATTTTTTAATTCTCATTTAAAATCAAATTTAAATTTTAAACAAAAGCATCACTATTCACAAAAATTTATTAAATGACAAGTGTAAAATATGAACAAAATACTTTGTTCTTAATCAAAATCCGAAACATGCAGAAACATTTTATTTTTTCGAGTTATTTTTTAGCTCGTATTCATGTTTTGTTCTTATTAAAACGAGCGATTATTTTAATATAAATGAAAGAAAACATTGTTAAAAGTTAAGTTTAAATGATCAGCAAGTCTATCATAATCGCAATGGTTTTTAAATCCCTAATTTTAAATTATTTTCGATAAAGCTCAGCAAGTTTGAGCCTTAAAGATTTCACGTTTTTAAATACAAGAATTTTCGTTAAACGTAGGCTTATAGCTACAAGATAATTGACAATTGTTATCTTATCCATATAAGAGCGGTATATTTAATGTAAATGATCACTGATCAGGAAACATTGTGGCAGGAACTGTGAATTTTTTGGGGTTTTTCCATCAAATCTATCCTCTTTGATTGATTGACTGTTAAAGCGTTAATTGTTTTTTAAAAGCCAACGTTAAATATATAGAGCTTCATGTATATTAATTTGCTATCTCTACCATTCAAAAGCGTTTGTTGTTCAATGTACAGCTACCGTTAAAATATATTGCATCTTATCATGCTTCAAAGATATATGCGAAATAAAGCTCTATCGTCGATAAAATGCAAAATATTTTGACAGTGATGGCAAATTAATATGCGTGAATTTGTAGATGACATGTTTTCATTCCACTAATATTTGAACCGCTTTTCATCTTCGAATATTAGAAAAACTTTTCAAGTTTGTGTGACACACAGCTTCATGCATATTATTTTGCTATCTTATCAACAAAAATATATTTAAAAAAAGAAAAAACAGTTTTGAATGACACAGATAAAAAATTAATATGCACGAAGCTGTACAGTCAATGATTATTGAATTATTTGATTATAATTGGAAACCAAAGTGGTAGATTAATGTGTTTGTAAATAGTTAACGAAAATTATATGTCAGTCTAATAAAAATGTAAAACGTAGACACAATTTGACGAATAAAGAGAAGCTAAGCAAGTGAAACTAACATTAATATATAATAATTACTCGCACCGAATTTGAACTCTAAACACGAAATGTTGCAGACGCTTCGGGAGAGTTTTACTTATTAGTAGACTGAGTATAAATGCATAATTGCATGAAAAATTATTTTATGGCATAAAAGACGAGCTCTTGTCACAAATGCATAAATAAAAGTTTAGCTTCATTAAATGCATAAAATCAAGTTTTCTCTAGTCGAACTAGCAAATTTTCATCCACAATTGTGCATTTCATTCATATCTCAAATTTTTGCCTTTTAAGGTTACCTCTTTATTTTAAAAATGATAAGCACTTCTTAAATAAGCTTGTTGGTTGTTTATTTCACATTTAGAAGTTAAGAAAAAGTATATACCTATATGTATATTGGAAAATGAACTTTTGGCGTATTTTTGTCAAAATTTTATCAAATGATTTCACATTTTACTTTGAAATTTTAGTTTTTTCATGTAAATTGAAGTTTACCTCAAATGAGTCAAAAATTATGTAATTGAGTGCAATAAATGATTAAAATAAAAAACTAAATATTACAGACAATTTTCTAAATGCTATCAAAATAATGAATGATTCACAAAAATTTCTATTAATAAAGTTCTTAATTTGAATGATATTTTTCCGTCTAATTTTGGTTAAGGGAGGTCGATAAACGTTTATCCAAGAAAAATAAGAAATGATCCTTATTTGTAATTGTCACATGTAGTTTTTTCCATATTTGTGTGCATACATTTAAAATTTTTCTTGCATAAATGCATACATAAATTCAACTTTTTATTGCGTAAAAGTACTAAGTCTACTTTTTAGTATAATTTATGTAAATGTGAAATTTGATGTATATTTATGCATAACTTCAAAAGATGAGGATGATTCTATTCTCATTTTTTATGTTTATTGATTTCAGCATTTAAATTCGCCTGAACGTAGTGAAAAGAAAAAAATTTGGCTGAAAAGATTAAATATTTGGCTTTCGTTTTTTGTGGTTCATTCTTCGTTGTTTATATTCTAATTATATTTTAAGTAACTAAATTCAACGCAAAAGCCACTCAAGAAAGCGATGGAGAAAAAATACCCCGAAGCAAAATGCAATATTCGTAATTGTCAAGCTTAGAATGGTAGCTATTAGGATTCGAATATAACATATTTAGTGTTGAAAATATTTAGAATAAATAGGATTTCCCTCTTAATTTTAAATATAACTAAAAATGTTTACTAAAAAGTTGTCAAAGGATAGGTATTATGAATAAGTTCTAATATACACTTTAAAAATACTCTCTTCTAATCAAATCAAGAGATTTTACTAAAATATCCTAGAATAACACTATTTATATCTTTTTTAATCTACTTCGTTTATTTTACTTATTGTTTTTATAATATCTCACTTATAGAAATTGAATTTTCCGATATTTTCATTTAACTCTAGAATCACGCGCTGTTTTGTCATTTGAGTTGTTGAATATCCTAGCAGAATATAAATGTAATCTTTTGACAAAATATGAACACTCATTTACCATTAGTAATCGTATGACACTTTTAAAACCCCAAAATCGAATATTTATTTACGGCGCTTTCGCCTGGTGTCTCACAAAAATAACTTCAAAGAAACTTGGTGCTCATTTGCTACTACATATGTAAAAATAATGATGATAAAGTTTGGGCAAGCGGCCTAAATAATTTTTTGTTTGAAAATAATTTCCCCATAGACTCAATGTGAAAGCAAAATCTTTAAGCACTACTAGCGCGAGACAGAGGGACCGCAGTGGGCAACATTGAACAGTAAATTCATTTAATTTTTTGAGCTCGACTAAATAAGCTAGGTAACATCTCTATACGAGCACATTCATTTTTCACGATAATCACACAACAGTTCCTTTCTTCACTTCTTTCCATATTCTTGTGTTAATGCGTGTAATGCGTCTCCAAAACTGAGATTTGATTATGTTTACATATAACAAAAGATCCGACAGATGAGCGATGTTTTTTAACCATTTTAGAAGGTCGCTTACAATCAATGCATTTTTAAAGATGTAACTCAATTTTTAGTTTCCTTTATGATTTTTATTAATATAATTTTTATTAACAATGATTTTTCAAGAAAAAAGTCAAAGTGATAATATAGTAAAATTTTTTATTAAGAGTCCACAACTTTTTAATTGTTTTTTTTCAAAATTAGCTTTAAAAACGAAGGATAAGAATTTTTGTTTCAAATTTAAATTGTTTATTCTATGATCTAAAATAAAAAATCTCATAAATTCTAAATCATATAAATAAAAATAAAAACAATGAACGCCATCAATTTATTTTTTGATAAAAGTTCTTTTGAAGAAACTAGCTTCACCATGAAATTTGAATTTAAATTTTAAATTTTAAACAAAATTTCATTTTGTTATTAAAGCAATTTTTGAAAAAAATATTAAAATTTTGTAAATTCTTAAACATCTTAATTATATTATCGCATTGGCTTTTCCATTACAAAATCATTTTTAATATAATAAAAATTATTTTACACCATAAGAAAGAGCAAATTTTTATCTTCAATTTTGCTAAACATAAAACAAATCTGTTTTTTTAGCCTAAAAAGTTCGTAAATTTGGTTTGCCTCGCATAAGTAAAATTTTTTTGAAAATTTAGCGAGTCGACAAAAAGTTAAATTTTGTCTAGGAAAAAAATGTCTGCATGCCTTTTAATGCTGCAATAGTTTTCTCATTCCAGAAAATACATAAAAGATAATTTAACTCCAGGATGTAACTTTCGAGATGTCCACTAAGTTTTATTTGATAGCTTTTGGCAAATTTATTTAAAATTTTGAAATGTCGCATTATGGTGCAACAACATTCGCGACAAAAAAGAAATCCATTCACTCTGTCAAAAATGGGAGCCATTTTCACAAACCGTTTTAATCGGAAAATGTCTGTTTTTAGTGAATAAAATTGCTAAAAAAAGAAATAAAATTGTTTTGACTGTTTTTCGTAGCGAAAAAAGAACATCATCGGTGAATTTGTAAAAAGATCGGTAAAAATTTTGGTGAACAAGCTACTGTTCGAGGTTTTCCGAGCAACAATAAAAACTGCGGATTTCCAAATGATAAGATGGCAGAAATTAATTCAAATTTCTTTCAAACACCATTTGAGTCAATGAGCTGAAAATGATTAAAATCTGAAGGAAGAACAACGCCTTAAAGAAGAATTGCACCAGAATCCGGAGTCCGAGTGTATAAAAAGGGGGACATCAACGATTTTGTTATGGATTCACTATAAGAAGTTATTAAAAAAACTTAGTGGACATATCGAAAGTCGCAGTCTATTTAGGTTGTATTTAAAAACGAAAACCTTGCCTTTTCAAAATGCTTCAAGTTGCCCTTTCAATTCAATTATTTGTCTCAAAATGTTAAAACACATTCAAGTAAAGAACAAGAAAAAATCAAATCATTGAATAGAGCAACTTAATGTGATTTAAAGCAAAAAATATTGCACTCTGTTATGATAATAAATTCGATTTTAGAAATCTAAAAATTTAAATTTTTAAAATATTGAACTTTTTAGATAAGATTATTCCTACAGCAAGCAATTTGAAGTTAGTTTTATTAAATTTTCTAACATTCAAAAACCCATGAACTCGTTTATTTTGCAAACTTGCAAGCGACAGCTGAGAAACTAAATAAATCAATAACTTAGAAAAGTTTCGAAGCTTAAATTAGATTGCGCAGTTCCAAAAATTCAATTTCTTTTATGAAATTCTTCTGGAGAGCTTTTACGGAGTGATAAGTGTATGAAAAAGAAAAGAAACGCAGCAACATTTATTCGCTTCAACCGAGAATTCAGCTATAAAATGTTCGAGATTCAATTTAAGCAAAAAAATATGATAGATAGAGTGAAAAGAGTGCTGCTATTACTTTGAAGATGATAGCGCGAGGGAAATAACAAAGTGAAAAAGTGGCTAAATTCAAAGATATTTAAGTAATTTTAGATCATTAATCAATTATGAACGCGACTTTTGAAAGTGATGTTTTTTGTTTTTTCAATTGGTCAGCCTTTCGGTCCTAGTCATAAATCACGATTTACACAAAATTTGGTTTTCAACCAGTAGTCTAATGATGAAATTCACTAGAGTCTTTTTCCATAAAATTACTTAGTTAATCTTCGAATAACTTCTTTAAATCAACAAGTTCTACACACGATTAAAAGTAAAATGTTTCTACTATTGAAAATAAACTTTTATGCGATGCTTTGAAAAACGAAAAAATGGTCGCAGTAAAAATAAAGTCGAAACCTTTTGATTAGTAATTCATTATTCAGTTTTTATTTCATTTGAATTTTTGTTGTGTAACTTAAATTTGTTCGCTTCGTCTATAATCATATAAAAAAATACGTTTTTGAGTTTCTTAAAAAAACTTTTATTATTATACTTCAAGTTCTTACGGAGCTCTTTTTCTCTTTGCAGAGCATTGCAGTAAAGCTCACTTTCGATCATCGAAACATTTGCTATTGAACAGCTTGTGCATTAGCTACAATATAAAGCGATCAAAATCAATGCTTTTTCATAAAGTTTGCACATATGTAGTTTTCACAATGCAAGTTGAACACATCTTTAAGAGAACATGCATTGAAAACTGATTTCCGACAGTCTCTTCTTAAAAGAGTGAACATAAAAACGCTATAGAACAGTTTGAGCAGAAATTATTTTACGCAGTAATGATCACTAGAGAGGTTTTTTAGCGATTCCGATTTTTTTTACAAACGAAATCTTGTTAGCGCTTGAAAACAGCATTTTGACACCACATCTTCATTAATTTGACACCACATTTTCATTAATTTGACACCAAATTTTTTCCGAAATCGCGAAATTTAATCGCATCGATTTTTTCCAACCGAAAGTTTTCAAAGCGCTCATTTAATGTCCGCCAAATTTGTGAGAAAAATACTTTAATCTTATTTAGGCTCAATTTTCTTGCATAATGTGTTTTTATGGCTTTCAAAATTTATTTTTAGAAGCAGAAAATTTTAAAAATATGAAATGTTTGTATAGATTTTAAAAATAACAACGCAAGAAAAGTTCTTTATCGATAAAAAGAATTTTAAAGCACTTTTAACTCGAAATGGCGAGCTTTTCTCTTGTCGTTTGCGTAAAAGGTTTTTTCTCTTTATTCTTTTTCTTTTCGAATCAAAGTTTTTTGCTTTTAGTAAAAATCTATAAAAATTATAAATTTGTAATAAGTGTTGTAACATGTTTCACCCTTGGAGCATTGCAACATTTGAAGATTATGAACTAATCATCTCTTAAAGCAAAACTTTTCAATTCTCGCACTAATTTTTCTGCTATTTTGTGCATTCGTTCGGGTTGAAAGCTTGCATTCGAATGAGCAAAAAAACTAAAAGTACGCGGATTTTGCGTATAACTTTTGCATTAAACTTTGCGCTAATCGATAATAATTCATTTAGCGTTTCGTTCAGAACAATGTGTGTGCAGACTGCGCTTCAATTAATTATATGCAACGAAGAGTAATTTTTCGACAAAACTTAAAAAAGTTTTTGTTTCAATTCTTTGTTTCGCGTCAAAACATTGAACAAAGCGAGAGCGCGGCTCATTGCGCCGACGGCGGCGTCTCGCTGGTTAGCGATGAAAACAAAAACAGAACAAAGATTTGCGAACAAATCGAATGAACGGCGATTTTTCTTCGTTTTACCTTTTTTCGCGATGAAACATTTTCAGTCACCATTCGTTCGCTTTTGATTACGCACTCGGAACACGAACGCGCTTTATTCGATGGACAATTCGGTGATCGCTAAAAGCGGGTGGCTTTACAGAAAAGGTACGCTCGTCTATTCTTCGTCGGTCGCTTACTGTTCAATGCTCGTGGCGTTTAGGTACCAACGGTTGGGAAAAGAATTGGGTCGAGTTATATAGAGACGGTTACTTGAAGTATTACGAAAATGATGAATGTCCGAACGCTGACGATGTTATTTTTATGCCCACCGAATGCATCGCTATTAAAACTGGTTCTCAGGTAAACAATAATTCGATCAATCGATAATTATTTTAATCTCACTCTTAATCACTGCTTTCAAAAGGTTGATGTTGTAATGAAACCACCTGAAAATCACAGCTTACAATGTATATTCACAGTAAGTGCTACCGGTAACAAGCTATGGATATTCTGTGGTGAATGTCTCGACGATATGAGAGCCTGGCAATTGGCTTTAGAACAATCTCGTTTAATCATTGTCCGAAATACATTTCCGACTCATAATCTTATGGCTTCTCATCTCAATAGACATCAAATGTCACAAATTGCATCTTACTCGCCGTTTAATTTATCCTCAAATTATGCTTCAGCATTTACTGATGGTTCGTTGACCTACGCTCCGCTGCCAAATAGAACTCTACCAACGAGTTCAGTCCCGATTTCATTTCCGAATTATTCGAACCCATACCTCAGCGCGAACAATGCATCAAATTTTGCATTGTCCTATCCCCATCCGTTGCCCAACTTTTATTCACAGCCATCGCCAATTCCACCACCAACACCGTATCCTCGTCCAGATGGTAGAGACCTGGCAATGGGAATGTTGGCAGGTGCTGCTGTTGGAACTCTTATGTGGGGTCCTTACCTATGGTGGTAAAAAGCATTTATGGTTCCCACAATTTTCTAGTGGCGTTTTTCGTTTTAGTCTTTTACCGGTCAATCTTTCCGATCACATTTGCTTTGGTTGTGAACCCAACTCATTTGTGGTTACAATTACAGTCAAAGCTTTACTAGTGTACAGAGAGAGCTCACTGCACAATAATATATTTAAATGTGAATTGAATAATATATTTAAAAAGCAATTTCAAACGCGACTCACTTAATCTTGAAAATTTAAAAGCAATGCTTTTATTTGTCTTAAGACTTAAATGCGATTTGTTGACAACAAAATTAGCCGCTAACTAATCGTGGTAAAAACTTTGGTATTGAAATAAGTATTTCTTGGAGCAACGAAACGTTGTCAGTAAAAATTGCAAGCATAAAAGTCGATTCTTTGCTGTCATTTGAGTTTATCCAAAATTAACAAATGCATCCACCTTCACTTTTTTCTTGATCGTCAGGCATTTCCAATCTTTGTCTTTGAAGAGGAACGGCTGTAAAAATGTTAGTCAAGGAAATTCTGCTCTCAAAAGTAATGCAGATTCATTCAAAATGGTCTTATTCAATAAAAAAAAACGAAGTAACAAAGTTGGCATTAGCTATATTCAAATCAGTGACAAGCTATATAACTAATGGCAAGATTATTCTTGGATGGAATACTTAAGTTAATGCGAATTTAGTTAAACAGCGTTATATCAATACCTCTTTCCAAAAAAGTAATGGAATATAAGATTAAGATTATTACATTGTTCTTGGGACTTGTTTCAGCATTAAGTTCCGTTTCGGTAAAAAGCAAACATAAAGTTTAACAAATACAAGAGCTTTCTTGTTTCGGCGGTTCTGAAGGCGCATCCCTAAGATCGACTTCGACAACTAGGGTTGAAAAACAGAGGGTTAAGGATTGCAACAAAAAACAAAACCTTTTTTGGGTCGCGCGTTTGACTTAAGACAAAAATAAATATTTTAATCACGTATTGCATTTGAAAAAGGATACTGTCTTCTTTTTTACCCTCCGTCTGTTCCATTCCCGGTAAGGCTGCTGCTACACGCCGGAAAAGCTATTCATTATAAACCAATTAAATGCGTTATTCGCTCATTCGTTTATCGGTGCTAACCTGCTTAACATTATATCCTGATTTCGCACTCGTCTCTATAAACATAACGTTTAGTTCTTTTGCTTTCTTCTCTCCTTCCTCAGTCGCCACTTGTCTAAAATTCATCATTTTCATTTAAAATATCGTCTTTCGCAGAAACTACCTTTTATCTTGTAAATCTGTCTTGTTACCGACGAGCATTATAATAACATCATTGCCTCTCTCTGTCCTAACGTCATCGATCCATTTGGACGTTTGGTGGAATGAATTGGCATCTTTGTTGCCATTAAAAAATCAATCATTATGGCGTATTTATCAACTTGAAAACTCACTTGTTATATCATATACGACAACCGCAACTGTTGAGTCTCTGATATAACTGGGAATAAGACTACGAAATCTTTCTTGTCCAGCAGTATCCCAAAGTTGTAATCGTACCTAAAAAACATGAAGATTCATGATTCATAATTTAAAATCATTTGTTATTAACACCGTCGAGATTTAAAAATAACTTTAGGCGATTATTAAATGCAAAAAACAAGAGTTTTTGAATGCATTAATTTTGTGCTTGAAAATAGCTCAAGTTTCATTTTTGCGTGAAAGTAACGATCAGAAGTCGTGAATATTCATTACTAATATGAAGCAACAAAGATTTTTGATCCGTTCACTGAAAAGCAGTGAACCAAAGAATGGTCCAAATATAAATTCAAAATAGTTCATTATTGGTTGAATTTGATGTTAGAACAAAATGGTGATGTTTAAAAAATAACAATAGAAGAGAATAATGAAAACAAAGTGAAGACAAGTGAATCAAAACACCGACTGCAACACATGAAAAGAATGCCGGCAATTTACGATCAGATTGCGGCTGAGATTAGGCAAAAAAAAATATCACATGAAAATAGGTGTGGGCATCGATCACTCACAGTTCTGTCTTCTAAATACATTGTCTTCGAAAGAAAATCGATGCCTATTGTTGCTTGATAAGTGTTATCGAACGTATCGTACATAAACCTGGTAATGAGCGATGTTTTACCGACTGTTAAGAAAGAAAAGAGAAAAGAAGGGATGGTTGAAAAGTGAACCGTGGCACACACCAACAAACTGCTCACCGCTTTGTTCGCCCAAAAACACTAATTTGAATTTGCGTAAAGGATTGCCGAAATCACCGGATGATGACATCCTGCACTCGCCTCTGGTCTCGTTTTGAGGAAACGCTGCGAACGAAATCAATACAAGCGTAAATCACATCAATTCGCAGGTGATTATTGTTGGCGACAGGCACTCATTGAATGCAACGCTCGCTTTCCACTCTTCAATGACGTGTTCGATGCAAGCGCACACAAACGGGGATTTCTCCTCTTCTCGGAGCTTTCGCCGCCCGTTGCACCGATCGTCGCTCTTTCTCGTCTCATGTCTTCGGTTTGCACTGTAAAAATGCGCACTTTTTTGAAAATTTTTCATCTAAAATTTACTTTAAAATGCTTTTGATTTCTTCGCAATCGTTTGAAAGAAAACGAAAAGCGATTACTTCTTTCGCGTATTGATTTCAACTCGTCGCTGCTTTCACTTCAATCGCTTTTCTTATCGCAACACTCGAAAAACAATCAAATAAATGATCGCTCAAATCAAGAATTCGATTTCTATTTTTCTCTAATTTATTGATTTCGATTCGATTTTATTTTTAAACGCAACTTTCACAACACGCAATACCAGTGTCAATGTAGAGTTGACCCCTCAAACTTTTCGTGTGCTTCTTTCAAAAAGTGTGCAGTCGAACATCGAGTGAAGAACAAACGTTCGCTTCAATCGCACTCACATTTTCGTCGTTTTTATTCGAATTCAAACGATGGACGAAAACGCTGAAAATGCGCCAATTAGTGAGACGATAGAATCGAACGAACAGTGTTCGAACGAAGAGCACGAAACGCAACAAAGCGAAGAGAATGCGGCAAACAACGACGAAAATCAGTCCCCTATTCATTTTAATTTTGAAAAAGAAGCTTTACTTTTATCGCAATCATCGCAAGATTACAATAACTCGAGTTTTTGCAACTTTTTAAAAGGCTGTAAATGGTGAGTGCGAACTGCTCTGTTAATTTGAGCTCAAACTTCTCTTAAATTCAATTTCAAATTTAATTCTCACAACTTTTGCGCAACTGTTTTTAGCTTTGACTTGATTTAATTTTCAAAATTACCTTCAATGATTTTAAATGAAACCTTTAACAGGGCTCCCGATGGTTCTTGCTTGGTTACGAACAGCGAAGATCACAAGTTAAGGTTGTTTAATATTCCTCACCAACTATGCTCTTTACCGATTGAGTTTGATCAAATCTCTGCGACTATGGTTCGACAATGAAATATAAACTGCTTTAAATTATCAAATTTCTTCATCAGAGTTCGGTTCTTATTTTACCCGAAAATGACACTGTATATGATTATTGTTGGTATCCAAAAATGCAGTCGTTAGATCCATCGAGTTGTGTGTAAGTAATTAGCTGCTTTAAAATTCAAATTAAGCTATCCCATAAAAAAAAGTGAAACCTCTCTACAACGGCCACCTATGGTTCCAGAAAACCTGGCCATTCAAGAAAGGGTATTGTTAATTGAGTTAACTTGGAGGGTTTTTTGACGTTAGTAGAGGTGGCTGTTAGGGAAGGTTTCACTGTAGTAACACACTTATTTGTCAAAATCTTGTTCAATTGATTAAAATCATGAAATTTTCAGATTTTTTAAATCATGATCAAGCAGTGGAACCTCATCTAACAGCCAACGCTATTAAAGTCCACAAAAATAAAAACTTCCTTAGTTGACTCAATTAACAATACTCTCTCTTGAACGGCCCTCTCTATAACGAACAAATTTTTGGAACTGTAGGAGGCCGTTGTAGATCATTGCAATATGTAAAACAATCTACATTAACTTTTTTTTATCTTGTCGTGTTGTTTTTTTTTTCAAATATTGTTTTGTGAGCAGATCATTACAGTCTTTTAAATTTACATTTCACATTTTTAAGAAAGTCTTTCACTCTTTGCAAAAACACTTTTATTTTTTTACACAATTTATGTAGTCGAAATGAAGATTTACAAATGATGGCGAAATAATGCTGCAAAGAGTGAAAGTGTTTTTGCAACAAGTAAAAGAATGTTTACACCAAAGCGCGCGATGAAAGTTTTTTTGCAAAGAGTGAAACACTGTCTTCAAAATGTGAAATGTAAATTTAAAAGACTGTAACATAATTATTTCCATTTACTATCACTTTTCAGTGTTACGAATCGATATTTTATCTCTCAAGTGATTATAGAAATAATGAACTCGTACTTTATATAGGTTAATTACAACGAGTAAAGGTAATCCTATACACATGTGGGATGCTTACACTGGAAAAGTCATATCCACTTTCAAAGCTTATAATCATCTTGACGAAGTTGTCTCTGCACATAGTCTGTGCTTTAGCACAGATGGTTCAAAACTATACTGTGGCTTTGACAAAGTGATGCGCGTTTTTGATGTTTTACGACCTGGTAGAAAATGCGAAGTGAGACCCACTCATGGTTTGTTGACTCTTTTATACCTTTTACATGTTCAATTACACTCATCTTGCTTTCGATCTTTCATAGCTTTTAAAGAAGGACAAAAAGGTATTATTTCATGTATAGCCACCAACCCATCTAACAGCAAAATGTATGCCGCTGGTTCTTATGGCAAACAAATCGGCCTCTATGAAGAGCCCACAGGTTATCCTATATGCATTCTTGAAGGACATAAAGGAGGAATAACGCATCTAATATTTTCAAAAGATGGCAACTACTTATACACTGGTGCAAGAAAGGTTGTGTTCTTTTTAAAATTGTTTTACTTTATTTATTTAATATGTAATTCTCAGTTAAAGTTTAAGTTTTTATAAGGAAAACGTAACAAAAGGTAGATCAGTACAAGTAGTCAATCTACTCAGCAATTTCCGGCTCATTGAAAATTTGATGATTAATATAATTAGGTGTTGAAAACAAAATTTCAATTAATAATTTCACATGATACTTGAATCAATAATTATCCACCTATAAAATATTGTTATGCTTTACTTTCTTTTCCTCGTATAAAGTGTCAATTACATTGGCATTAAATTTTATAGTTAATGACAATATAAAAATAATAAAAAATAAATATGAAGTTACCTGAAAATAGATTTCACTCTATAAATTAAGTTCCTTATTCACGTAGGTCTTTTTTGTGAACAAAACATTTTTTCGTTAAATTAAAACCTCCCCTAACGGACACCTCTCTTGAGCAGTCACCTCCACTAACGGACACTAAAATAAAATACCTCCTAAGTTAACTCAAAGATGCCCTCTCTACAACGAACACCTATTTATAACGGTCAGAGTTTTTGGGCCCCTTTGGTGTCCTTTGTAGAGAGATTTCACTGTATTAACAATCTAAATTTATAGGATTAATGCTCACATTTCTTTCGCTATTTTCGAATGATTTGTAAAAGCTTTTGATTTTGTCTTATGTAAATTTTATGATTAAGAAGATAATTTTGAAAGGATAATAATCCCGAAATATAAATGTTTTTTGTGTTAACATCACTTAATTGCAACAAAAGATAAGCGCTTTAATGTTTATAATGTATATAGTCATTAATTAAGAAAATATATTTGTAAAATTCTTTTTTTTCATGCTACAATAGTATCAAGCATTCAAAGGAAGAATTCTTTTGCCATGGAAACTTTATATGAAAACCTTATTCCCTCAGCAACAGAATTTATTAATATTTTGAGAGCTCAATATTCTTTATTCCATACTTATCACGTAAATAAAAATTTTCGTTGCACATCGAGTAGAATTCTATTGCAAATTTAATTTTGAAATTACCATAATTCTCGAATCTTTCTTTATAGGACAATGAAATCTTATGTTGGGATTTGAGAAATTTCGGCACAGTTTTATGCGCTTTTCAGAGACAAGTGAAAACAAACCAACGAATGTATTTTGACATTTCTCGTGATGGTCTTTTTTTGGTATCCGGAAATTACGACGGAATTATTTCTATTTGGGATTTACAATCAGCATTAAAGTCAAGTGGTCAAAACAGCGAACCAGTCAAAAGCTTTAGAGCTCATTCAGATTGTGTTAATGGAGTCAGGTGCGTAGTTTCAATTTTTATTATTCCTAAAAGCATGAATGAAAACATGCTTTCTTTTGTAAATTTGTAATTTCAATATCAAAGCACTTGAAAATCATATTGAACAAATATTTTATTACATGAATTTGAAATTTCCACCGACACTTCAAACATTAACATATTTATTTATTTATTAGCTTCAATCCAAATCTTCCTCTTCTCGCCTCCGCTTCTGGTCAAAGAAAATTTTTGAATTTTATAGAAGACGAGAATGAAGAAGAATTAATATTTGCTTCAAATATTTTAGGTGGAGAAAATTGTTTACGTATTTGGTGGCTTTCAGAAAAAGAATGCTTTCAAAATGTTTCTGCCACATAACAATCAATCTTTATTCTTTTTTTATATTATTTTCTATCAAGTTCAATAAACTGCTTCAGTTTATTTATTTTTATCGCTAGCAGGAAAAGTTGATATAGAACTCACTTGTTATTGTAAACAGGAAAAGTTTCTACGAAAATCATTGAACGTTTGAAGCATTTCAAAAACTTACTTCGTGATTCAACACAAATTCAAATGGTTTCAATTAATTTTATTGTTTAAAAAAATAAGGCAAATTGTTTAAAGTTGTATTTTGCTTACATTTGTTTCTTGTAAAAGATATATTTGATAAAAAGAAATAAAATCCTTTTATTTTAAATAATGAAGAGAGCTTAAAATGAGATCTGAAAGCGAAAGTATTTTTCACCTTTGTCAACAATAATTTTACTGATTCATCAAAAATTGGTACGCTTTTAAACATTAATTTGCTCCATATCGTTGCATCTTATTAAATGAATTTTATATGCTTATAAATGAAATTTGTAAAGCTGCACATATTTTACCTCGAGGCAATGTTGTTTTTTGTAATAGACTCTTAAACTGAACAGAAAATATTACAGAGTCCTTACAAAGGTTTTGAAGTAATGCATAATGGTTCTTTTCCGTAAATAATTTAAAGACTAAAACTGATTAGGTAAGCTTATGCTTTCATGAATGATTTAACAATAAATATATAATATGAATGAGATATTGCTAAATAACAATATCTTTGGTTAAATATCGCTTTGAGATTTTGAATAAAGAAAGGTTAAGGTTGTAAACCTCAAATCAAAGTACTCATCTTCAGCATTTGTGAATAATTGATAACTATCGTGCGTCCAATAAAAACCCAAAAGTGTTTCAGATGGTCATCGTTTCCGAACAATTTTAAGATGTCACTAGATCACTTATTCAATAACACATCGCAATTATGAACAATCAGAAATTTAGTTTTTACAAGGAATCTATTTGAGTGGTTCAAGAGCTATTCATTGAATAATTTTAGAAATAAAAATCTGAAATTTGTTTTTTTTTAATGGGTCAATTAAAATTGCATAAAATTCTTGTTTTTATCAATATTTTAATATCTATTTCAGGAACTCGCCGATATTTTATTTCAAACGTCACTCGCTTTCAAACAACATTCGATTTTAATTTCTCTCAATTTAGATTGTCGCTCATTCAATCCGTCGGTCGCAACAAAGTTAAAAATGAATCAAAAAATATTTTTTATTTTGAAAAGTGGCTTTCTCACTTTATATGAAATTCTCACTATTTGTTTGCAAACAAAAACAACAGCGTCAACATCTTTTTATCTTCAAGTGTAAAATGTTTATATTTTCTCTTTGCAAGAAGTCAATTAATTTCCAGTCAAGTTGTCCCCATATGCTCAAAAATTTTATCCTCTCTTTTATAAATTCATGCTCAAAAAATCTTTCCCTTACTTAAACCACGCTTTAGTCGAAACAGTAAGCGAAAGATTGTTTTGTACAATCGAGCGAGAATAAATATTTCGAAAGGCGAACTTAACTGCAATGCAACAAAGAGAATGAGTCTCTTTAAAGTTGCTTTGCAGTTAAGCTCATCTTTCGATAATCGAAATATTTTAATTTCAATCAGCTCTACTGCCGTAATAAGAAAAAAAGTTTTACTTTTGGAAGCATAGCTCACTGCATTTAAAAATGGCATCACTGCTTTAATGCAAATATGCATTTTGATATTAATTATGCCGTGTTGCAAAACAGTGGAAGTATGCTTTTAAAAGTAGAATGTCCTTTTTTTCTGATTGCAATAGTACATGTTCATTTTTTCTTTTATTATTTTTAGTGGTTAATTTTTAATGATTGTATTGTAATCGCCGAATAGATATTAAAAAATTTTCAATTGACTGAGCATTCATTTCAATTTACATTATAAAATTTGGCTATGAAAATAAGTTCATTTTGTTTTTAGCGCAGGGATAGGTTTTGAGTAATGCTTTGGATACTCGGGGCATTTATTTTGATAATATTTGATATAAAACATGTTATATAATTTATACCAAAACATTCAAAATTTAGCAGCGTTATTTCAATTAACATTCATATTCAAGTTATTAAATAATCGAAGTTTTAAATACCTCGTTTTATTTTCTTTAAAAAAAGAAGAATTTCAATTTTAAAATTTGAGCAAATATTTAATATCAAAAAGTACATTTAACATGCTAATAATTCAAATTCTTTTTTATTTGAGCAATTTCTTTTATTTAAGTGACAAGTTTATTTTGAATTGAAATTTGACTCTTTAAAAATAAACTAAATGAAACTAATTTTGGGTTTTGTTGAATTTATTTATGACAAGATCTAAATAAAAAATTAAAGGATGAAAAAGTTTGTATTAAAAATAATTATTGTAATGTAGTGAAATTCTTTTTTGATGGTAATGGTATGTGTATGACTTTTGTTTTGGTACGCTTGGTTAGGTAACAAATCGTTTCAAAAATTATTATCGCTGTAGGTAATGTCTACAGCTTTCATGACAATGGTTTGAAGTTTTAAACAAAAATCTTCTATCAAGTGCCATTCTAGTGTGGAAGAAGTACTCCCGATTCAAATAAAATGTTTCGATTATCGAAAGTGAGCTTAACTGCAAAACAACTTTTACGAGACGTTCAATTATTCGTGATGCTTTGCAGTTGAGCTTACTTTTCGATAATCGAAACATTTTATTTTGAAACGGTCGTACATAAAGTAAGCATAGTTATCCTCATGGTAATAATAAACATTTTTCAATTTGTTTGAAATTTGGAGTCTCGGCAGATTTTAGTTAAAGAGTAAAGAGTAAGTTAACTGTATGGAAATGGCTCTTATTTATCAGGCAAATTTTAATCTTTAAATTGAATGCAAGAAATTAATGTCAAATGAATGAGCAGGAGGATCAACAATCAAATATGAGGTCACAAATAAGAATACAGACCAAAAGTAATTTATCTTAATCCATTAAAAGCTGTTTATTTCAATATTAAATATAAGATTGATTAGATAATTATCATTGTAAAACTCTATCCATTTCATGTCACATGAAATTTTCATAAACATAATTATGTCAGATTCTTTCATAACATTTAAGAGAAAGTATGATAATTTGAGCTTACTATTCCAAATTAAGATCTAACAGACAAAGAATTGATGAGTTTCAAACAAAAAAGGTATAAAAATTTCTCAACCTTTTCATCATTTTTATCAGTATAAGCACACTTAAATACACAAAAAAAGCTTACGATTTGTAAAGGATTTATGTATTACTCTATAAAAGAAACTTTTGTCGCTTCTTTACCACTCCTGTCACAATGTTTTGCAATCATATCTATAAAAATCTCTAAATTGAATGTAAATTTTCACAAAAAATATTTGCAGGAGATGAATATTAAATATCGAAGGAAATGAGAAATGCACAACGAATTTGATTAAGTTCATATTGCTCATTCATCATTTTGTGCGTATTGTATATACTTCGATATGCTCATAAGATTTCTCGTATTTCGGGTGTTTCGCTATTGGAAGCGCACGATAGTGTCATGATACTAAGTAAAAAATACAATTGAATTCATAGAGAAAGAGTGTCTGGATCGAGATTCATGATTGGAATCTATTGAATATAAATTTTGATTGAGAAATGCAGAATTAATGAACTTTTGTTAATTTAATTATTTTGCTCATTTGGTGCGACGATTCAGCTTTATGCGTTTTTGTGGATATTAATTGTAAAAATGGATATTGGATATTAATTATTAAAATTTTTACGGAATTAGAGTTGCAAAATGAACCTTATCGGCAATTCTATTGAAATAGAATTCATCCATTTCTAGTCTCGCAAACAACACACAAAGTTTTAAGCAATTCTGGTCATTTCAATCAATCATTCCTAAAAAGTCGTGACTTTTTAGTGCTTCTCAAAGACCGATTAGATTTTAAAATTCATTGAAAGCATCGGAAAATGAACAGAAAAGAAATTTTAATTGTGTTATTTTAACAGATTAAATCTTTTTAATTTACATTTTATAATTAAAATTATTTAAAAAATTAAAATTTTTACCTATGGCTATTTCATAAATTTTAAATTTCAAAAGATTTTCAAATATCAACGACTTTTCGAAATTAAAACTTTAAAGAGGTTGATGTTTAAGCGAATTCAACGCTTTTATGTCTTTCTGAGAAATACACTAACTAACAAAACAATGTCTCAAAAATGTAGAGATGCGAGATTTTTTCAAAATTATACTTATTCGGACAACAAATTCGCGAAATCGAAAATGGTGTTAAAATTTGAAGAAAGATTTTAGTGAAACTTTACCATATATTTGAGTCAACAAGCATTGTGCAGAGCTAGTTAAAAAACCATTTCGTCATAGCGAAACTGTCTCTCATCCCGAAATAAAAATTTCAATGAAAAATTAAAAAAATTGGCTCGGTAACTTAAATCCCGCATAAGCGCTTAAAAAGGTTTGACGCCTGAGAAAGAGTCCGATACTAATTCAAGCTTTCAAAACACCTGAAAAACTCATTGCGCAAACTTAGCTAGCAGTTCAGAATCCTAACAATCCCTCTGCCAAACACGGCACTGATTCCTGCTCAGAAGTCATATCGTGCAACCTCGGTTTAAATAAAAATCATGTCCGATGGAAAAAATATTTTAACTGATATGTTCATTATATCAAAGAGGTGATATCCGCTAGAAAAATTTTCATTAAAGAGGCTTTATTACATCTGTTCGGGTATTCAAACGCACAAATACCCGCACTAAAGCTAGCAAAAAACAAGCGGAACAAAATGAATTAATTGCACTGCTGCATAATATGAAGGTATTAGTGTAGTGAGAAATATCTTAGAAATTAATTAAAGTCGTGTTTACTTGATGGAAACGATAACCGCCTTGCGCTATTTCCAACTTTTGACCGAATTCAATGAAAATTTAACGAAATCAGAATAAAAGTCTTTTTTAAACAAAATAGACCTACTTAACATAATGAAAATGTCTGAAGTATTGACTTTTTAAAAACATCGTTCAAAGGTCATCAGAATGGGTCAAAATGCCGTTTAGGTTGGCCGCTGACCTGATATGACGTCGAAGGACTTTTTTATTGGGTGTTTTAACAATAAAGAGTTTTCTGACAATTCCCTGATTTAGGAAGAGCTTAAGCGCTCGAAATCTCTTCCAATCGAAATTTCATAAATTTGCAGGAATAGTGGGAAAAGATGCCAAAAATGAAAAAACGGGTAATTGCACCACTCTGTGATAGGTCGGCATAATTTCATCATTTCTTGTAGTAATGATCTTTAGGACTTATTTACAACAGAAAATCATTATCTTTTCATAAACCCGTGCAATTTATTAGCTCTTAAACTTTTATAATTTAGTTTAAAAAATCATTCATTTTTATTCATTAAATATTCTGTTTTTATTCATTTAATATCTGTATTCATTTTTTCAGTTAAATTAGAGACGATTCAATTGAATCTGCAGAGTGTGTGAATTAAAACGCAACACACGTTTCATTGAATAACTCGAATTTTTGAAATCGCTCAATGCCTAGCTTGTACTTATTTTGTAGTCCGGTTTTCGCAACGCATTTTGACACCAGATTCCTCGAAATTGCCGTTATGATTCTCAATTCATCGCATTACTCGTGAAAGCTTAGTTTTTGGGTAATTATCAAGTTCTTCTGCCGAAATACTACCGATTAAATGGGTGATAGTAATTACTAAATCTCTAATTATCCCCATCTTTCCATTTCCGAACTAATTTTATGCTATTCTTAAAAGGTTAAAAATCGGCTACGCAAAATCCGCACTCTGGATATCAAATTTAGGAAAAATCCTTTGTAATTTATTTGTCAGTTTTTAAATGAAAAGTGATTTATATGTTTAAACATATGTACAGAAGCACCAGTTTGTTGAAAAAATAATTTTTTTCTCGCCAATTTGAGGCCTTTTAAAGAAATTGCTCCTTATTATCAAAATATTCATCAGCGGTTACAGTGTCCGTGAAGAAAATAAGGTCGATAACACTGAAAAGTAGAAATACACTATTTGCCGATTTTCTGAGCATAAAGAGAAG
>NCKU01001450.1:0-25591 GCA_003675995.1 Dinothrombium tinctorium | reverse complement strand
CGATCAATGATTGGATCACATAACATTGTTTTCTGTTGTCTTTCTGACACGGTATTATTGTTGTTTAGCTCACAACAAAATGATTTATAAATAGATTGCGTCTAAAGAAGAGAGAATGAGTGTGAGATATAAAAAGTAAATAAGAGTATCAAATGACGAGTGTAACTTTTTTTATATATTAAACTTTCTATTTATTAATTGTTTGTTCGGAATTCGAAAATTGTCTTGCGAGTTTTCTACGTATTTAAGCTACGTGTCTTAGAACGACGAGACTTTTTATAAATGATCAAAGCGAATCTAATCACATGAGATTAGAGTCAAGAAAAAAAAACTGTAATTAAAATTAAAATTTTCACATTTAATTTTTTTATTAATCTCTTTCTCTATCTCTCGTTTCTTATAGCTCTTAATTCTTCACAATTCTTTCTAAATTAAAGAACTCATTCGAATGATTCAAGAGCTTTTCTTTCAAAAGTTTGCCCTAACAAAGATACAAATGAGGCGTTAAAGGATCCACAGTCCTTTTGTGCACATAACGCTCGTGCGAAGTTATATTCACGTACGAAGTTTATAATTAAATCTATGGGAGAAAAAATTTGTATTTTTGTTTGGGCAAAATTTTGAAAGAAAAGCTCTGGAATCATTCGAATGGGTTCCTGGTAAGAAAAAATTTTTTAGTTTTATTTAACGTTAAAAAAACTTTTTCATCTTCTCTATAAAAAAATTGCATTTACCATCATTAATTTTTGAAAAATGTTCTCGAGTAGTAAACTTCTCGTGTCACGCTTCATCATGCATGTGCCTCATCATCAAGTTAAATCTTTAAACAGGTTGCACTTTGTTCTGATCTTATTACTGTCGCTTAATAATGAGAAGCTTTTTTGAAATTCAAATTTTATTAGCTTAACAAGTATTGAAGTGAGTTGTGTGTGTGTATGTGCGAGTGTGTGTATTCAAGCAAATTTGTCTAATAAATTGAGAAAAGTTAGCGATATAAAATTAGATAAACTAAAAATGAATGAATAAATAATTCAGAAATATTTTCGAAAGAATATTAGAACAAAAGAACGCAGAGTTAAAAGAAGAGAATCGATGATCGAAACATAAGATTGATGTTGCGTGCGGCTATTAATTTATTTTCTCAAAAATGTTTCGCAAACTCGCGAAAATACACGAAAAATTTTTGCATCTAACTTTTAAGTTAGAAATTTTAATGAGTTGAGAAAACAATGTGAATCTTCGATCGGTCGAAAAAAAAATCTGTTTTAGTCATAAAATTCATTAAATAGAAAATTTTGAAAAGTTAGATTCTTAACAATAATTGGTTCATTATTAAACGAGCCATTTTTTCGCTGCTCTTCGTCCTCAAGTTCAATGGGGAATTCAATCCGCTTCAAACAATTGTTCAGTTCTTTTTAAACTTTAATAATTGGACATCACAAAGGTTATTTTGAACACAAAGCTTTACCTTAGAGCGAATTATATTGAGAAAATCTGATATAAGTATGAAAAGTAAAAAATTTTAAACGAAAAATGTGAATTAAAAATTATCCAACACACGAATCATCATAAAAAAAACCTCATGAGAAACAAGGATTAAGTCGTAGTGTTAAGAAACTCAAACGTTTGCGTTCAACTAAAATATATTGAGTGAGAACTTTGAAACAAATCCTCATGTGAAAAGTACACAAAAGCGTTTGTTTTGACAACGCTTCGGTTTTCACTGAAAACTAACAACGGATAAATTGGGTGTGCGCTTAAAAAACGGAATGGAGCAAGTTAAAAAAGATTTGTCCACTTGTTCACAATAATCAAAACTCAATGATGGCAGAATTTTTTTAAGAATCTCTTCCTTTCAAATTTGTAACGGAAGCTTTATACAAAACATAAGTCACGAAATAATCAATGAAACGTGATCATTTTCATTTTCTTTAAAGAAATTGATGTGATTTTAGAAATTGAAAATATTTCAAACACAGTTGGCGTCGAAATTAAAATTGAATATAATATTAAAAGTTAAAAATGTTTATGAATAATAATTTTTTAGAAACACTTTTCCGAGTCAAATCAAAAAAAAGATGAAATGAATTTTCATCTCTAGCATTTCTAACAGGATCTTAACATCTCGAGAGATGTGTTTTTAAAAAGTCGATTTCCTATTGAGAACGGAAGTATCCCTAACATTCAAAGAGTGTACTGTTGGAGAAAATATTTTGAGTACTTATGAATTTGACTTTTTAGAGAATTAAATGCAAACTTAAGAAAAGAAAAGAAAAAAGTATTCTAAACGAATTCATCACTAACTTCATGAATAGAATGAAATGCATTTTTGTTTTATGGAAAATTCGATTTTGAAAACTTTTTAATTTGACTATTGGAGCATATTGCAAGTAGAGGTGGAAACGGCACACGGGAAAAATCGAACAAACTTATTACTAATAACAAATACTAGCATTACTTATAACTAATACTAATGTTTATCGTTTGTTCGTTTATTCATTAAACATGTATTATTTTAATCAAAAATTTTTTATCGCAATTTTTGTGAGACGCTTTTTTTTGTTTGTGAGGTATTGCAGTGAAGATCACTTTCGATTATCTAGACGTTTTATTTTGAAACGATAGTAATAGTAAAAAAAAGTTCTATAAAACAGACAAAATATTTAGAATAAGTCTAAAGACAGCGCTTTAGCTTACGGGTTACGGGCGAGTTCGGGATTTACATTTTCATCCCGTTTCCACCTCTTACAAGTAAACATGTTTAATTTTGAGCTTATTTATCTGCTATCGATGTAAGCACATTAAAAATGTATGTTTAAAAAGTGGTTGCATCAGTAAATTTCAACATTGAGCGAAAAAATACTTTTCGAGTAAAGCAGAAATTGAATTTGATCAGTAAAGCATGAAAATAATAATTACGGCGAATTTGAATTTTCTAAAAATTAAATTACATAGAAACTATTATTTTGTTATTGCTGTTATTTAATAAAGTTTTAAAACTAATTTTTCGACTTCCTGTAAAATCGATAACTAGCGAAAAGCCAGACTGTTTTAGAAAATAAATATTCGGAAATTAAATTATAAAGTTAGTAAAAATAATTTTAAAAAAGAGGAACATTTTCACGAATTCAAAATTTTTAAAATGTCATTAATGTTAAGTCGTTGTATACATAATTTCTCGATATATATTTTCTAGGGGATCATGTTGAACAGTTCGCTTAATAAAACGAAAGATGAAAATTTATCACAATTATAGAAGATAGAGAAGTATGCAAACGTGTATTGAAATAATTTTAATTTTAATCAAGAATAACGAATGAATAATTCAAATTTAAGTTAAAAATGTTCTCAGAAAAATATTCTCAAGGGTTTAGTTAAAATCTTTCGCAAATTTTGCGCGTATTTCACTTAAAAACAGTTTAATTTAAACGAGTGCTTGAGAAAAACGATCGAAAGAGAAACGCTCGATTGAAGCCATTTTCGTATAGTACAATGTACAGTGAAGAGAAAAAAATTCACAGTGTATTTTGCATCGATTGCTAAATCCAATCGATTCTTGAAAAAAACTCTACACACGTTATACAATAAAAGCTGACGAAAAACTAACGATTCGTTTTCGTGTTTCGTTTTTATATTTCGCAAACGTTTTAATTTACGAACAATTAAAAAAGCAAAAGTTGTAATTAATAATGGTTTTGAAAATATATGGAAAAAAGGCGTGAACCGAAATTTTGTGCATTTAAAATAATAGGCAAAGCTTAACATTAGTTACAAAATAACGTCTCTCTCTCTCTCTCTATCTCTCCGCTTTAATTTATAGACTTTTGCATATTTTAGCTTAATGAAACAAACATTTTCAAAATAAATTGTGATCATATTAAAAACGTTTCTTTTGTTTTCATGACTTTTTATAATTATTGTTGTTATTAAAAATTATTATTATCAAAGGAGAGAGACGTTCGCTAGTTTCTAATTTTTTCGTTTAATGAGATTTTTTCTCGTTGAAAGTTTTAAGTCGTACATTTAAACTTGCACAATAATTTCACATTAATTTTATAATTTCGACCTCACTCTCTCCACCATATATATTTATATATAAATTCTTCTTTTCGTTGACAAAAAAGAAAACGAAAATAAGAAATATTAGACATTTTGTCAGCGATGCGTGTATAAAACTAGTGAGAACCGCGAATAAACGTTTAGCGTTTTTGGTATATAAGTTTTCGCTCACTGTCAAATGTTGCATTAAAAATCAACAATGAAGAGGCAGAAAAATATGTCGCATAAATGAAAGAACATTATTTACAGTGTTCAATTTGTTATTAAATATTTTTTTTCGCTGCTTTCACTCTGTTCGTCGAAAAATAGCAGTTGACTTTAAGCTACATCTTCGATACACTAAATCTCGAAAGTAAAATCATGTCTTTTTTTCGCGAAAACATAGTTGTAAACCAATCGGAGAAAGAGAGAGAAAAGAGATATCCATTTGTCAATAGAATTAGCACAGATTTTACGATACATAGCGATCAATATCTAACTGTGCTACTATTTTCGGTCACACACGCACACACACATTGGCAGAAATGGAAAGTGGTGAGAAAATATCTTGAAGATGGAAATGAATTCAAGCCAGTGCGAATGAAAATTTATTTCGTTGTCAATAGAAATGATTCGAAAATATATTGATAACTGTTTTTCCAACTATGAACGATGAACACACATATTGTTAGGTTTGAAATTTGAAATTTTTTTTTTGGTATCAAACAAAAACACAATGAAAATGTTAAAAATGAAAAAAAAATGAAAGTTTGACCAAAAAGCAGCGAATTCTTTCTGATTTTTTTCCTCTCTGCTCGCCTCAATTATTTAGCGTTAAATCCGAACTCTTGTATACAATGTGAAATTTCATTGAAGCAACGTTTGAAGTCTTGTCATTTGTTGACTAGAGATACATTAATACGAGCATTCGAGCGCAAGAAACACTGATAAAAGCTAAAGGCAAAAAGATGTGTCGACAGCCCGTGGTTAGATTAAACCATTTAACATTTCGCTTAAACAACTTAAAATCATTATCGACTTACTTTCGTTTGTTTAAGCTCATTTAAATTTGATTAATACGTTCATTAGTCGGAATAAAAAATTACCAGATTCTTGATCAATTAGTTTCAAAGTTTGAAATGATGAAAAAAAATTTAAATAAATTTTGTTAAATAATTTTTCTTACTAACTTGTGAAAAAGAAAATTTATTTTAAAAATTAAAAATTCTTCATCTTCAAATTTATAATGAAATAAAATGAATTTAGTAATTGAATAATGAATTTGAAATTTGTTTAGTGCAAATATTTAAAAAAAAGTTTGAAAAGAAAATAAGTTCGCGGAATTTGTTAAGAAAAGTTTTTTGCGTTAAATTTGAAATGCTTTCATTAGTTTGAAAAGTAAAGAGACTGAAAGAAAAAAAATTGAAAACATTTTCTTTATTCACAAAAGTAAATAGAAGAAAAAGCAGATTTTTACTTTTACTAATTTAAATATCAAAAACTTTTGCGAAGATGCCTAAAAACTATGAGGGCGCCACAGGCAATCAGATCGAGATGCGTCGAGAGCAATGTCCTGATCACAGAAAAGAGAGTAAAGAGAGTAAAGAGAGAGAGAGAAAGAAAGAAGGAAAGAAAGAAAAGAAAGAGAAACGCAATTTACGGCAGTGATGTCAACTCATCGACTGCTTTTTTAAACAGTTGCCTAAAAAATCCAATAAGCTTTGAAAAGGATGAAACAATAAGCGATAAAGTAGTAAATAAAATGTATAAAATAATCACCGAAAAGAAAGTGTTTTCCGAATTAATTTTAAATATAAAAATATTTGTGTAATTTCCGAATCGAGTTTCGAGCTATTGACAGAAATTCTGAGCAGTGAGAAAGCGAAAAGAAAAATCGTTGATGAGCTACAATCGATATTTGACATTGTACAATTCGTACAATTTACTTTTAATTTTTTCTTCTTCTTCTTCTTCTTAAAATGGCTAAAAATTATTAAATTAAATAAATAAATAAATTACTCATTTAATTTGAATTTTAAAAGTTGAATTACAATAATAATTTTGATGATAATAAAAAAAATCGCTAATAGCACTTATAGCCGTTGGGCAAAATATTTTCACATCATTAATGTATACAATTGCGCTTTTTGATGAATGAAAAACTAAACACGATCGTGATAAAAATTTAATATATCGATTTTAAAAATATTCATTTCGTCTTAAATTTTGTAAATTTTCATAAAAATAAAATAAAAAAATTACATAATTGGTTTCAGTTTTTTGCGTTTATTTGCTTTTTCTATATTAAACAATTCAGTTTGATCATTCTTTCTTTGGTAATTCGCATTGTTTACATACTCTTAAAATAAATTTACATTAGCTTTCAAAATTTGATGCACTTTGCAAACTCACAACTCGGTAGTTTTGTATAATATATTTATTCTCTCTTCTGCCTTAGCGATTACATTCATCTATCAATTCAACTACTAGAACGCTTTTGTATACGAAAATTTCATAGCTTCCACGGATAAACATATCGATTGAAATGTTCAAATAAATTTTTATTTTCTTGTAAGCGCACTTTCATTTGCAATTCATAACAGATATGCTTGTGAAAAGTATTTTATGAAATTTAATGACAAAAATTCGAATGTGCCATAGGAGAAAAAAAAGAATATAAAATAACATAATGGAGCTTTCTATATCGTTAGAGGAGAAAAAAAATCTATAAATGTTAATTTTTACAGCTGTGACCATAAAGTTTTGCCACATCGTATCCATATAAATCTCGTGTTTAGCATTTTATTGCTAAACCTTTTATAGCATAAACATTCGATCGAGTGTTATAATTACGTTTTAGGCTTTCTTTAAACCAGCTCGAGTGAAATTTTCGCACAATTAAATTTTGTTTTAGTAATTTAAAAAAATGAGCAAACTTTTTAGTTGAAACTTAAACTACACAATCTTTATCGAAGAAATAATGTGAAATTTTAATTTTATTTGCGCTATTTTCAAGTGAAAAGAAAGAAAGTAGTGAATAGAATAATTAAGCTAATTCAGGCTTTATTTATCGAAGAATTCTTATTTTGAGCTTAATAATGAAGAGAAAAGTGATACAAAAATGTGTTTGTGGTAAAAAAGAAAAAAGCGAAAAAAGATGATAGAACATGCTTACACATAATCAATATTCAAATAATAATCATGCTACAAAAAAAGAAAGTTGTGCAAAAAAATTGACTGACAAAGAGTGAAGATAAAAATAGCGCGAATAATAGGCGCAAAAAAACAGAATATTGGCAGATAATAGAGGAAAGTTAACGAAGAAGTGTACAAGAAGAATAAATACATTGCAAGCAAGAAAAGAGAAGCGAAACAAATGCATGTCGTAATATGAAGTAAAAGATCAAACTGTGTACGCTCTTTGTTTTTACGCGTTTTTTTTGTCTGTTCGTTTATTTCTAAAAAGCAGAAAAACATTTCGCGCTGTCTTCGTCGCTCTCTCACTCGCCAAGTGCGAGAGCAGCAGAAGAGAAAGGGTTTCTACTTTGTAACCAATTTTTGTTGTTCGCAGTAAACAATGCGAATGAAAGATATATCGCGAAAACCGACACACAAGAAAACACAAAGACAATGATAATCAATATGTTCTGTGTCGAATTCAACTCGTTTTAGCTTTTCGCTCGTTCGTATTCGCTTTTCAAAGAAGAAAAGAAGCGCACACTTTCTCCGTATTCGAGTGTACACAAAATATCTGCATTTAAGCTTTGAAATGTTCTTATGATAGTCGAAATGATAACTTTTCAATGCAGCATCAATATTTGGCTTTTACACAGTGAGAGGTTTAGCGCATTCGTGATCTTTAAGTCACTTTAATATAATAAAGTGTGTTGAGCTTTCGCTTCTTCATCTTTATTTGATCTGCTCTCTACATATATTTACTCAAGCTTTATTCTAACAAAACAAAAAATTTTTTCAATTAGAACATTTTTTTCTTTCTAAATAGTAAACACATTTGAGAGTTGAAATTCGTGAAAAGCAACTGCGACTAAATTTATTCTGTGGACAAGTGTAATCATCATCTAAAAAATTTTCTATAAACGAATAATTCGAAAATATCCGCGTTTCATAGTTGATTGTTGCTAAAGAGAACATAATTCAAAAACGAACAAAAGTGAAATAAAAATTCTATCGAGAGCATCAACAACATGGTGGCTAGCACTATAAGTGGCACAACATACAACATTCATAAGCTGAAGTAGAATAAATAAACAAAAGTAATTTTTTTCTGATCAAATCTTATTTAAATTTATTTCATTTTAACTAGAGTTTCAAAATGATATCCTGTTGAAAATTTTTGATTGAAACTAATCTAAAGACAAACGATTTTGCTGATAATTTTCAAACTGCAAAAAGAAAGAAAATTGATATGCATGAAATTTAGTTAGTCTTAGTCTTAAAATTTTATATAAATTGAGCTAAGAGAACAATTTGAAAAGATTTTACATTCTTCTTGCGCTGCTTTATGCGCGCGTTTCAACAGCAAATATATTCCTTAGGTTGAATCATAATCATCATCTTGCAATGTTTATTCTTTGGACAAAATGTAGAGCAGCTGTTTGCATAAAAATTAGCAATTCTCAACGGATAAGATGACATAAAAGAGCTGCATATCGATTTTCAGAGCAAAGAAATTGTAGAAACAGAGAAGAAACATGAATATGAAAGTGAAAATTATGAATATAACATTCAAAATCACGCGTTTCATATTCAGACTACTTATGAAAACAAATAAATGCGTTTTTATTCATTTAATTAAATTTCAAATATTTAGATTTTATGTCGCACACTATTCACTTAAACAAAAAGAATAAGGATGGAAACAAATCTAAAGAAGATTTTAACGAATGTATCCAAAGAAACCGAATTTCTTTAAGCGAATGATAATATGACAAATCGCTGCGTGAAAACTATTTAAGCTTGTTTAAAACTTCTGGTAATGATTGAAAACACTAATCCTTAAAAAAATGAGAGATTCTTTGAATATATCTTCATTCAAAGCGAATGAAAAAAACGTTAACTCCAATACAAAAGAGTTTGCAATGGAATCGATCGATTTACTTTCGATTTACTTGTTTATTGATGCAAAAATCGCACATTTCGACATCTTATTTTCAAATAGTAGCGAAGAAAAGAAGAAGAATGCCGAAATCGTTGTGTTTAACGATTTGTTATGTAAAATGTAAGCAAATGTTTTTAACGCATTAATCGCGTTTAATTCATTCGAATTAATGCTGCGAATCTTCTGAAAACAGTTGAATACAATGAGAAATGTTTTTATTGCTTCGAAATCGCAACGAATTTGCTTTAAAGCAGGAAAAAAGTTGCGATGTTATTTGTGTACAAAAATTTTTTTTCTTTTAAACATTTAGCTTTGTGACCCTAAAAAAATAATAATTTCTTATTCTTCTGGAGAAATAATTACAGTAACGAAATGATGAACGATCGTAAATTGAACGAGTTATCGCACAAACATACAAAACTATTTCGGTTTTTGTGTGTGACGGCTGCAAATAGTGACAATATCATTGTTATAGAAATCGAGAGAAGAGAGAGAAAAAAGAGATGAGAGCACACAATGTAGCTAAATTTAGCACAAATTACAAATCGGCGAAATCGTTATGGAAGAAAAGAAGTGTACAGTTCTAATCCTGTGCGATATAAATATGAAAATGTATTCATTTCTAGTGCAAAAATGTTCACGAAACGATCATTGATTCATTCAAAATGGAGCCGAGGAGCATTCGCGCAGTGATTTGAATCTACCGTTATGTTCTTATTGATTGATTGCATTGAAAAATGTAACATTTTTCTCGTTTATTTATACATGTAGCCCTTTCGCAAATATATACAGTGCCTTTTAGAGAAAATGAAAGCGCATTATATTTTTAGCGTAAAAATGAGATTGAAATCAATATTTCAACTTTACCGTTTGTCGAAAAGAGAAAGTCAACAGAAAGCGCGTTTAGTGCACAACATAATCTTACGGGAAAAAGTTTGTTCCAAACATTAGCTAAGAAAGTTTAGTAGACGAAAAAAAGGCAAGATTTAACCGATAAACATCACTATTGAATACCATACTATAAATCAAATTTTTATTTACCGAAGTTGGCAGAAAGATGAGCAACGTTACTTGCTCTCTCTCTCTCTCTCTCTCCTTCTCTCTCGCTTTCGTGTGTGATGCTTGGTTTGACTCAATGTGCCTGTGCTTTACGATTAATAATATTTACTTTCTCATTTGAACAAGCATTTGATTCGATTAACGCTTTTGATTTCTCATCGCATCACTTTCACCATCAAAATGTATTGCCAAAAATCGCTCGACTTTTATTATGAATGCGATTTTTCGATTTTTTTCTAATCGAAGGCATATATCAAATATTGATAATATAATAATTTTGCTAAAATTTTACTGTAAAAGAAAAAAGACAACAGTTTAAAGCGAAATTAAGATTGATAAACTTTATATAAATAGTGGACCAAGATTTCGATGCATTCGATTCATCGATGCATTTCGATGCTTGTAAATTCTGGTTTAAAAATGTGTAGACTTAAGTGAAAGCTTTCAATAAATTCAAATAAAAAAGTTTGAAATTTCTTTCTAACTTGCGTTAATGTTACTTTATTGTATTTTTTACAACATTGATTAGTTTTCACTATTTTAAAAATGTTCAAAGTTCAAATTTAATTTATATTTTACGAAAATTGCATGCATATTAAAAAATTTCTTTGCGTTCGCTAAAAATATTTTTGCAAAACTGAAAAGTTGTAAGAAAATTATTACAAATAGGAGAAAAAATTTAATTCCAAGTATAAGAAGCTTATTTTTATAAACGAGACTTTAGGACGAACAAATAGAAAAAAAAAATTAAAATTCTTTAAAAGCTTTTTGGATTAGAAAATTTAGAATAGAAACATAGCAACCAGAAACTAATGCAATTAATTGAATTGTTTCTAAATTGGTATTATTTTAAGGTAAATTAGAATATAGTTTTCGTAAGGTGCAAGTGTCTCTTATAAAGATTTTCAAAATAAACTTGGAATTTCATTTGTTCGAAGTGAAGTGAAACAATTTTGTGTTGTTGGCCATCAATTTTTATTTACGAAGAGAAAAAGGCTATTCGAAATAACAAAAGCAATCGATACTTGTTAACTAGATATGTAGATAGATAGACAAGAATAAGCTTATATTGTCTTTTCTAATACTAGATAAAAAGTTTAGAACCTCTGTTATCTCTTTCGCTCTCTCGCTGTTTCTTTATGTTTGCGAAAACACAGTGACAACGAAAGTTAGTGAAGTGTAAAATAACAAAACGGAACGAATTCTGCACATTTAATTTTTCATTAAAATAATTTTCAATAATGAAAGCAACTTGTGTCAAAAACAATGTTATCAGCAGATTAAAGGATTGAAAATGGAACGTAAACTGACGCGAATGTAAAAATATCCATTTTATTATATAGTTGTGCAAAAATTCCCTAGACAGATGCTATTTGGCTCTTTCGCTTCTCAAAGTTTTCTCAAATTCATTTTAGATGTCATGAAGCAATATGTTCAATCTAACGTAATTTATACGTTTTTACAATTTATAGCATCGAACGAAGCTACTTTTTGCTGCTCTGTATAGTAAGTAAAAGTGAATTTAAAAGAAAAATAGTGAATAGATCGAGATGATTTTATTTAATAATCAAACATGTTTTATTTATAGGTCAGATTTGTTTTTTGATGAAAATTGATTTTCACGTTAAAATTAAATCATAAATTTGACAAGATTTTAAAAACAATTTGTCTAAAAACTTGAAAACGAATTCAAATCTCCGAATACTTTTACATTTTTTTGTATTATTTTTGTGTAGAAAAAAAATTACGAATGACATTTTTTCCTCTTGGGAGAGGGCACAATTTAGATTCACTTGTTTTACACTCCTTTGAGAATTATGTTCTGATAATTTCAACAATAATTTGAATTGACCAAGCTTAAAATGCTATCTAAAAAGCATATTCATGGACAAGTTTTCAAAACAACTTCAAATTATATTGACTTTGAAAAAAATTTTAAATTACAAAAAAGCTATTCCATTAAAATTTTATCAGGAAATAAATGAATCCTCTTGAGAATTACGGGAAAATAGAGTTAACAATGACCTCATTTCTTGCCAATAACAATTCTCGCACATAAAATTATCTAAAACTAAATTGGTAACCATAGGATATATGAGTAGTTTGCTTGAATAATAAAGAATGTCAAGGAAAAAATTCAATAAGTCACTGTTTATTAGTTCTAGCAATAAATTTCTGAATTGAACGACAAGGTAATGAAATATATTAATTCGATGAATATTTTATTTATATTGAGGAATAGAAAAAGAAGAAAAATTTTTTCGTTGTCTCGGTTTTGATATGTAATTGAATAAAGAATATTTTTAATTCTACTAAATCAAATCTATTGAAAAAAATGAGAACATGAAATAAATTTTGTATTTTGTAAGCGAGCTTGAAATATTAAAAAATTTTATTTATATATGAAATTTATATTACTACTTGTAACTTCGAGTAAATATGAAAATTTCGAAGAAAAAAATTTAATAAATTTATAAAAATGAATAAATTCGCATGTATATTATCTAATGAAATAGCTGTTCAGAAAGTTGCCCCTTTTTTAAGAAGTAATAACTTTTGATCGCTTTTTCGTATTTGAGTGGTTCTTTTACATTTAAAAACATTTTTGTTTAACTTATTAATTGACATCATGAATAAAAAACAACAGTTTTTGGACAAAGAATGTGCAAAAAAAAGTGAAATGAAATTTCCATAGGTTTTTACTTGAGTTAGAACATGCATTTTTATTGTCGAATTTTGTTGTTATGTAAAAGAAATGAAACAAAGGGAAAAGAAAAAATCAATGAATAATGTTAAATCTCTTAATATTAATACAGATTCGGAAAAAAATGTTTGGCCAAGCGATAATTGATGAAGAGACGCAAGCTAAGGATGCGTTTCTCAATTTAAAATATAAAACTTTATAAATAAACAACATTAAAAGCGATGCGCGTTAAAAATGCAAATAATTTCTTAACTTAACCATTGATGAAATCGAAAAAAAAAACAAAAAACAATGAGATGAATGAAAAGGGCTGATGATTGCTCACCACTGTCAATATCTTGTCAGAACTGTCGTTTAACAAATGATAACTCGTGAACCATTTTTACAAAACAAAAGTCAAACTGAAATCACTTACTATTTGCACACGTTGATTCCACATTTGGATAGTGAAGTTTTAAAAAATATTTGACTTTTTTATAAACAAAATGAATATTTCACTTTGCGCTGAAATTCAACTGTTTACAATCGCTTTTAAATGTGAAAAGAAAGCACGAAATACTGTATTCAATTTGCCGATCACCGTTCGAACGGCGATGAAATAATATGCATGGCGGCAATACATTTTCTCAGGCAATAATGAATCTGTTGAATTAAGATTCTTCACTACATTTCCAAAGAATCAAAGTTAGAATAATGTTGAAGTCTTTATTTTTTCTATCGAAATTTTTAAAATTCATTTAAGAATTCTTTCTATGTTTTTTGGCCTAAACTATTGGCTAACTAACACAATAGCAACTAAATTAACTTGTAATGAAAATGTCACAGGAAAAAAATGAAAAACTCTTCTTCACTCATTTAAACACATATTTTACTATTCACCTTCACTCGAATATACTGAAACCTTTTTATTTTGCGGCGATCGGGCCTTGTCGTCACAATAATTTAGATCCGATGAAGGCGCAACAAAACACGAGTACAAAATATATTTTAAGGCGAGAAAATTGCAGGTCGGCGAAAAAGCCAAATATGCGTTTACATGCGGTTTTTACACAATTTATTGCTGTCGCATTGGCGATTGCCGATGTGGTTATCCTATGCTGTGTAGTAAAGGGCGAAAATACTAAGATTTACATGTGTAAATCTTTGTATGATGATTGTTGGTGATATCGCTTGCACTGTGGCGAGCGTGCACTCCACAATATAAACTAAGTTGATAACTGTGCTTAATTTTACTTTTAAATGCTTTCAATTTTGTCGCGAACCCTGGTCAAAATTGATGGGTCAAATTGATAAGTTTATAAGTGATAATAAATTAATTGATACGGCATAAGTATTTTTTCAGAAACTCTATTTCCACCTTCACTAATCACAACTTAAGTTTTATTCAGTATTTTACTTAAGTTTGGATGCATAAACTTGAATCAAATTAATGCTTATGTTCAAAATACAACAAAAATGCACGTTCTCACTCAAGCAAAAACCTATGGAAATCTAATTTCACTTTTTTGCACCCTTCTTGTGTGAAAACTGTTGTTTTTTAATTCATGATGTCAATTAAGAAATAAAACAAAAATATTTGTTCTTAAATGTTGTAAAAGAACCATTCGAATATGAAAAAGCGATCAAAAGTTTTTTACATTTTAAAAAAGCGGCAACTTTCTTTCTGAACAGGTGGTATATTCATTTTATTTTGTCGCGAGTAACTTTTGACATTTCGAATCGCGAATAAAACACTTCTTCGACTCGAGCGATTGAAATCTTATACTTTACGCCTTTATTATCTTACTGTGATATGAAAACTGAATATAATTTTTTCAAATAAGCTGAAAATGATGCAAATAACTCGCGACTATTAAAGCGATGATGAATTTTGCGCAAACAAATCGTGGGCTGCGTTATTTGGTCATTAAGGTTTAAGCAGCGATTTAAGAGATCAACTCAGATTAAAAGTTTTGAAGCTACTTAATTTTTTATGCGATTATTAGTGAAGCTAAAATTAGTTCGTCTTTTAACTTCGAAAAGTCAGTTAAATCTATGAATAAGAGTTAAGAAGACTTAACTTTTTTGAGATAAAAATGATTTAGATTCTACTAAATTTTCGTTATTTGTGTTAATTTATTTTTTCTAAATTTCCGTTTTTTACAGAATTCGTATTAAATAGTTATAAACAAATTTGAAAAAAAAAAATTAAAAATCTGAAATCCTAAAAATTTTTTAGAATCTATAAATTTAAATCTTTCAATATCGAAATAAGCAGATATAAAGTAGAAGAGCTTCGAGCTGCTTTTATAAGCTCAGTAATACGAACAATATTCAAACAAAATTTTCAAAAAAAAAACAGACAGAGTACAATAATAACTCGCAAGTGAAGCAGATGAACTGTAGACGGCTTTGTCTAGATTCAAGATTATTTCCGTTTCTCTTATTATAAAGAGAACAAATAAAAATTCTCTTTCAACTCAAGTTACTTCTTATTCTTCTTCTAGACAAACAGAATACTTTTTTTACTTCGTTTCTACTATTTGCTTATTGTTTTTTTAAAATAAAGCGAAAAAAGTTTGAATTTTAATAATTTGCCTAAAACTTTTGAACTTATTTATTTTTGCTTTATGCTTTCGAGAAAAAAAAATCAAAAAAATTTTAAATTGAAACATTTTACAGAAAAGATCGTTAGAAAGAAGAAGAAATCGATTTTTAGATTACCTAACATCATAATGTTTTAAAAAATTTTTTCTTCTGCTTTTAAACTTTAGTTCTGAAACCAAAAATTCATAAGCTCAAAGCGAGCGAAAGCGATTTTGTTTCTTAGCTTTTAAGTACTTTTACGAATTCTAAATACATAATTCATTATTTTAAACCTTTTAGAAATCGATTTGAATTTACAAAAAAAGTTTAAAAATAGCAAAGATAGTAAACACATCTTTTTGTTTAGCATTAAATTTAATTTTAAGAATTTACTCTTCAATTATTGCAAAAATTTTAGGCAAAAGCGTATTTTGAAATTGAAATGAGCAATTTTTTGCTAAAATGAAAACGACAAAGTAAAAATATGACAGCGAAATACGATAATTACAGAGAAAATGATATTAAAACGGACACAGTGATTACATAAGTTTAGTGTTGCGAAACGCAGAGGAAACATTACTGACAGTGAGTATTACGAATACTAATGTTTTAGTTTTCTCGAAAACGAAACAAAAAAATTCAATGAAAGCAATTTAAACGCGGTGTCGCTTTCGCATTTTCGCAGCCGACATAATACTGCACAGTAATGGCTCTCTCGTATAATGCGCAAGAAACAAGCTTTCTTTCAAAATCACAATAATGAGATTAATTCATATTCAAAGTTTGCGAAAGACTTTAAAATAAGATTATTGTATGCTGCTTATTTTTTTGTGTTTCTGTGATATTTTTGGTGCAAAAATCGATCGATAGCTCCAAAAAAAGTGCGCTAAGCATAAACAAATTAAAGCATGCAAAGTTATTTAGTATTCGCTGATAAAATTATGATGTGTTTGTGTCTACATACTTCGTCTTTTGCTTCTTTTTTCTTTGAATTTGCCGGTTTCAATCAATTACATTCTTGTTCTTTATTGCTGTTTGATACAAACACCAAAAGCGCATCACTTGTTTCGACTGACTGTTTGCCGTGCATATATAAACGCTAATCCTTACCAAATTAAGTTGCTTTTCTCGTTTATTATTTTTCTTCCTCTAGGTTGCAACATAAAAATGCAAAGAGCATAAAAAACGTACACACAGTATGCTAGTATAGTGTAATATGTACTAGTAGAATGTTAAAAACAATGCAAAACAAGCGTGTTTAATCAAACAGCGGCGGTAATTTATTTCGGTAGTACAAGAAGAGTAAGAAAAAAGTTCTCACATAGGCGAGAAGTTAATAAATTGTTTTATGCGTCGAAACAAGATCAAGTTATATTTGAAACAATCATTATTCAGCATCATTTCAGCAACTTTTGACGCAAAGCATACGTTAATTTCTTTCTTCTCTTTCTCTGTTTGAATATTGAAAGTTAGAAAAGTAACGCAGGCGGATAGATGCACGTCTTATTCAGAGCTATCTGATCGAGAGAAAGTAATAAATCAAAGCGATAATTGTGAATTTCAATATCAATTAGTATTTGAAAAAAAGCAATGAAAACGAAATGGAAAAGCGGTGATCGATTGTTTGAATCGAAGCGGTAAAAGAAAAGTGACAGGCGAAGAAGTTTTGCCCGCTAAGAAATAGTGGCTTGTGTCAATAAGAATTTAAGAAAATGCATAGCAAATACATACTTCTTCTACGAGTGCACACAACTTGAGAAGCATACATCAACATCACATCATTGAATGTTCTCTCATTAAATCGACGAGCTGTCGGTTTTGCGAACGCTAAATCACAGTTGAAAAGTGTGGCCAATGAATGAGAGAAAGAGAAAGAGAGAGAGAGAGAAGCAAACGATCTCGACGATATTATTAGTTTCGGGTAATCCAAATTGCAATTAGTTACACGAGTTTGCTTTCGATGTAAAAATGTGTGAATGAAAAGTGTGTTCTGCGACGTAAATATTAGCGAATGTCGTTGCTCTTAATGTCGATTGCTAGAAATTCGCTTTCTCTCACAGTTCGAGAAAAAAACTTTTTCACTTGGCACAAACTTTACTGCTTTATATTTGCGATGTGCAAACTTTTCTCACGCTTCTTTTTTTGTTGTTGTTGCTTTTATTGGTGATTACAATAAAATCGAAATCTTCTCCAACTCTCCCTTTCTCTTTCTCTCGCTCACTCTCTTCAAACATTATCTTTTTCGGCTCAAGTATTTTGCAAAGATCAACTTTAACTTTACTATACCACTTTAATAGTACGGTGAAACATGCCAATGAATACCACAAGTTCTTTTCGTTCTCGATTCGGTCAATGGACTTGTAACGAAAACCAGCTCTGGACGAAAATGAATACTACTACTAGCTCTGTACTATTACTACAATTCTATTCGGGTTTCGACATTTACCTGCTTTTTTCAACCACCACTTCACGCGTTTACAATGCGCTCAAATTCTGTAGCTTTAAATATACACTCATTTCCCGTGATCATTTATGCTATATTCGAATTCAATGATGTAATTGAACGCAATTCACTTTGCATTTGTATACTGCTATCGTTGTAGCGCTTATTTTCTTACTCTTCACTGTTCATCATCCTTTCTTTGCATATTCATCGATGCATTTCATCACTTATTCGCTTTTTACTGTCGCTGCTATTCATAATTAATTGCATTCGAAATCAATTCGAGAAAAAAAAAACGTTCTGCTCTCGGCGCTGAAAAGATCTCGCGCACACATACGCTTAAGTTTTTTTGCGATCTCCGCTCTATTCGCATCGAGAGTGAAAGTTAAATAGCGCCAACAAAAGCGAAAAGAAAATTCGAGTTACCGTATACTCAATGCATCTTTATTCAACCTGACGGATCTCATCTGAACTCACGTTTCTAAATTGAAGCCAATTTTGCCGAAAACTGGTTTCATCGGGAACTGGTTTAAAATAAAAGTAATGCTTTGGTGATGATCTCGTTGCTGGCGCATCGCTGTATCACCGGCGAGTAACAAAGTTGATGGCCAGAGCATTGGTACACACACAAAGCGATAATCATTTCTTGCGGTCGTTTTTCGCCAGATCAAGTTGGCGATGCTCACTTCGATCGCGCGAATACGTTAAACGCATTTTCAGCAGCTGTAAATTGATGGCAATTTTCGAGAATGCAGAAAAGAAGAAAGAATCTTCGTTCGAAGTTTTTTTGATCGGTCAAAAGCCCGAGAAAATAGAATCGCATTGAAAAAATATTTAAATAAATATACTTTATGAAAGAGAAGCAATGTTTGCGAGAAGACAGGTAGCATGGATTGAAGCGATTATTGTTTTCAAACACAAATGAGAGAGAAAGAACATTTCTTTATTTACACGAAGAATGCGTTTTATGTTCGTAAACAATGAATAAGGAGGCATTGTAATTCCCAATTTTTCGATTTAACCGTGAACCTAGCATTTGATACTGAACGCGCTATTTTTCATAAATTATGCACTTATGCATTTTGCAACGGTTCACTGAGTTCGCAGTCCGCGGAGCGCAATGGATATTTTAGGGAATTTGAATTTAAAATTTTCAAAATATGCACAAACTTGTATTATTCGCGAATAACTACATTTTATATCGGAGTATAGCGTGTTTAAACGAAATTTAGGCGAAAAATCTGACGTTCTTTTCCAATTTATCATTGCAAATAAGCTGGCGAAATGCAAGGATAATATAAATGAGTGATGGCGGATTATAACAATTAAACCGCTGGCGGACAAACGATTAGAAAGTATTGTGAATGAAAATAAAATTTGAAATAAGAGAGAGAGAGAGAGAGAGAGAAAGACAGAGACGAGAAAGCGAGAAAAAGTTTTCTATGCGAAAATCTTTAATACAAACAACGCATTTATTGACCGCAAATATATTTTCAGTTCGCAGCGTAATCGTTTAGAGTACAATGGATATACGTACGTATGTGTTGAAGTTAAATGGATAATAGTAAATAAAATGAAAGAGTAGAGAAAAAAATGAGCGCTACTTTAGAAGCGAAAATAGCGATAATGCGACGAGACACTAGCTTTCATTTTTCTCTACTGTCATTATACAAAAAACTGTATTAGATTTGCGCTAAAGAAAGCCGAGTAGAAGAAAAATTTCGCATAATTTCACGCGAGTATTAAATGCTATATATAAGAGGTGTCAAAATCAGTTGCGATGCCAAAAATATATTCCAACAACCATTTCGATGATCCATTTAACGCCCGAAGCGAACAGCGTTTATAGCGAGAACAGAGAGTATCGAAGGCAGCGAGTTTTGCTGATGCTTAGAGATCAATAAAAAACCGTGAAAAAAAATTTCATTCATTCAAAAAATTTTTCAGTCGGCAAATGATATCTACTCGTCGAGAGAGCAGTGAAAACGGTGAAAATGATTTGACAATTTCAACAACCAACTGGCAACGCACATTGCTTTAATGCACTTTTACGAATACAGTTTCGCACAAATTAATCGGCGAATTTCTGTCATTCAAAACCGGCGTGTTCAATGTATTTTTCTCGAGAAGATAGCCAATTTATTTATTCGAAGCTGTATGTTGTTATAGTTTATAATTTCCGTAAAAGATGCGCGCGTTATCATGTTTCACTTTTTCAATGGACAAAAATTTCTCTGCTCTCAAACTTTGCGATATTTTCATTGATGTCGCGACACTTGTTTCGGTTTCGTTCTTTTCTCTCTCTTTCTCTCTTTTTCTAACTCACTAACTCTCACTCATTCTCTCGCTCTCTCGCTCTCTCTCTCTCTTTCCTCCTTTCAACAATTTGTGAATTGTTGTGTCTTATTTTTCTTCGCGACGAACGAAACGATGTGTCAGAAAAAAGTGATCTTCGCTTTGAACAAAATAATAGCGAAAAAAAACTCGAAGACCGATAACATGAGTATTTGTCAAACTATCGTTGAAAATTTGCATAAAATATTCACACACACACAGAGTGAGAGAGTGAGAAGTGGCAAAAACATTCCACTCGTGTTCTAGTCATTTTATTTGTGCAAATTTAAATTTACTGCATTCAAGCATCAGATGCATCAACATCAGAAGCAGCGGCAGGAGAATAAAATTAAAAAGCGTCACCTGCTTTTCGCTGCTACTACCATCGATTCTTCACACACTCTCTTTGTTTTGCAAATTTATTATATTTTGAAATAAAACAAGAAAAGAAAAGGCAAAACAAATTCGGTCGATTTTTAAACGAACAAGAAAAAGAATTGAATTGGCGAGCGAAAGTTTAAACTCAATTCAACTCAATTCGTCGAAATTCGTGAGTCGGTAAATCTTAAATAACACGAATAAAGCGAGAGTAAGAAAGAGAAAGAACGAAAAAAAGTTTGCTTTCTTCGAATGAGAAGACAGCAAACCGCATCATCATGAAACACGGATCGGTCTCTATGGTTACTTGCATCCTGCATCCCTGAGGGCTGTTAAAGAGCATTGCAATTGCAATTCGCTAAAATTTTGCATTTTCTTGCGTTTTTTCTTAATTTACTCTCGATATAACTTTTTTTATTACTCTACTTTTCGTCTCCGAAAACTTGGCATTTACGTTTAATTCGTTCGCTTAGTTTACCGCAATCGTAAAAAAGTGGTAAAAGCTGGTTAAAAGCCATTAGAAGAGAAGTTAGAAGAGACTTTAACGAAATAATTACACTCATTTCAATATATAATTTATTTTTTAATCAGCGAATATCGTTTATTTCAAGAATTCAATTTCACATAAAAGGAATAAATAGAATCTGGAGAGTAAAATAATATCCATAGACATTAGTGCTAGTGCCGGTGCCCAGTGAAGAAGTATGGACAGTTTTCTCGTACCCTAGGGCAATATATGTTATAGAGCATTTTGAGAACAAAAGCATTTTTCTCTCTTGAGCAGTTCTTAGATATTCTAATAAAAACTACACAACAAGTAACTGAATCACACGTAAACTGCATCCAACTTCAATTACAAAGATTAAAGTACTCATACGCGTGATACTCATGGTGTCAATGGCTGAGCACTAGCTAACAAATTAAAGAATAAGCTAGAAATAAGAATGAATTTTTATGTTCGTTTCAGTTTCGAAGAGAATCGAAAGAAAACATCATATATATGATTGAGAACAAATAATAATAATAATAATAATTGAATTTGGTTCTTCTCTTTAGGGTATACTTCTAGTGCCAATGTAAAAAAAAAGAGAAGAAAGATAAAAAATGCAGAGATGAGAAGTAGAGCTTACAATCAAACAAAAATTACTGTGCAATAATTGTGATAATTCTGCTGCTAATATTTTCCATAAACAATTTTCATTCTTTCTATTTTCTATCATATTTTCGACAAAGTCGACTCGATATCTTTCTCTACACTTTCTCAACTTTGATGCTCGATTCCCATTGAGCCGCTTGACCATTAATTATTCGCTAAAATGTGTGCGTGCGTTTTTTTTTTCTCTCTCTCTTCATGCTTAAATCTTGTGGTTTTAGAAATAAAGAAGGTTATTCACATAAAATGCAGCAGCTTAAGCACCGTTACAAATGGAGAACTATTCGAGCTAAAGAATGTGAAAGCTACTTTTTATGTTCAGACATAGTCTTATATATACATATTTATATTACATTTATTGAAATTAAATTTGATTTTTTAGAGAAAATAATTTTTATGAAATATTAAATGCAAGAAAGAAATAAATTTAAGAAGAAGAGGAAGAAATGGAAATTATATGTAGTTCTGCATGTTTGAGACGATGTTAATATACGTGCACATTTGCAATTGCGAATGATTTATGAAAATCTGCAAGCGTACAGACAATATTGTGAAAGTGCGTTATTTGCTGAGATGACATATGAGGAAAAACGTGCGCTAATTCACTCCTTTTAAGCATTTGTTTTTTCATACAAATTTAGTTTTTAATTGCCATTCAAAAAGTCAAATATGAAATTTATAATTAACAAAATTTGAAAATTACATTAAACAGCAAAATTTTGACAAGCAGATGCCATTCTAAAAGCAGAGTCTCGTTCGTTTGTTTTTTCATTAATCCTTTGCTTCTTTAAAAACAACAGCAAATGATAAGCTTAAAAATTAGATGGTAATCGTAAAAGTCATAAACATTTACAGCTGTAATCCATCACAAATGTGTTTTCTCTTTAAATGTTAAAGAGGCAGTGTTTTAATGCTTTTTTCGCTCTCCCTAACTACTACTCACTAAATGCTGTTTTCGAAAATGAAATCGCATTTAAACATTTAATTGTATTTGATAAAAAAAGTTCTTCCAGCTTTAGCTTAAATGTTTAATCTTTTTATTTTTAGAATTATCACATTTACAGCATCAAATGTAAAACGTTTAGAACTTTTTTTTCAAAAACTAACATCTCAATGTGTTTTTGTTTCGTCAAGCAAATAGCGTACACAGAGTTAAGAGTAAAAAAAAGTCATAAATTGCTAATGCAAATGGTGCTTGATTTATTGTCGTTTTAGTGATATGTATCGAGTGATAAGGAAATAAGTGAGTTAGTTTGAAAATTTCTCGAGAATCTTTACTATGTACACTCATGTCCAATAAAAATTTTTCACTTCAATTTATACTCGCTCTGTTGCAGAGCATTAGACAGAAAGATTTTAATGGACACGAGTGTACATTCGAAAGAGAGAGCGAGAGAAAGAGATAGAGAGAGAGAGAGAAGTGACAAGTAAACTTATCTATAGTGTTAAAAATTTGTCGCTGCCTTAACACCGTATTGATCTAGAAAGTATTTTCCAAATTAATATTTCAAAACAAAACTACTTATTAATTCCAAACTATATAATAAATAATAAAATATCGTACTTATTCTGAAGTGTAATAAAGTGAACATAAAACGGCAAAATTGTGTCCAAAATTTTTCGTTTGAATATTTCTTTCGTTTTCAATGCAGTCACGCGAAAAAGTTTTAGCTGAAAACCTTACGTTCGATTTGTTTTAAACGAATGAAAAATGATTGAAAGGTTTTCCGCAGATCATGTTGCAGCAATATACATAATGGAGTTTATCGTTAATAAGATATCAAGCTGGTGTTTGTTGTGTATCGAAACAGTCCGCTTTTTGTGTTGATAAAATAAAATTGCAGTTTTTTTTTATTTAACTGCTTTGTGGATTGAATTTTTCCTACTTTTTGAGAAGAAGAAGAAAAAGAGAAAAAATAACATGAACACAAAACAAAACAATAAAGATTTACAGTCTGGTAAAATGGGCTGATAGATCATTTTCGAAAATCACGGTTTTTACTATCTGTTATCATTTCTTTTGCTTCGACTATACTTTACAAAATCGTAAATAGTCGAGATTTGTATTCTAAAATAAAGTTTATGCGCGTTTTCAACAATGAATGCGGTACGCATTAGATTCTATGTCGATCGAAAATGAACAAGTATTCAGATCTAGAAGAAAAAAAGTGGCCTCATAAAAAAAATGTGAAATTACTTCGAAACTATTTATTATATGACAGTAGTGTGTGTGCGTGCAAGAAAACGCAATGCTTGCGTTAATGAATTTTAATGCACGATTTTTTATTTTTATTTTGTTAATATCAAATAATAACGTTGAATGTCTCTCTTTGTTCTGAATGAATGAGAATTAGAACTCAAGATGCGTAAAGAAGAGAATTTCTTTTTTTCATATGTCAAATTAATATAATTTAATGCTTTTTTTTACTGTAATATTATTTCTAACAAAAACAAAAAAGTATTGCTTCTGAAAAAATTAAATATAATTAAAGAAACTAACTTTTCTTTGTTTATAAGAAAATAGCTACAAACATATAATAAGAATTCATTGCGTATAACTTCGAATGCTCTCTCTCTCTTTAATTAAAATTAATCGCAAAAAACACGTAAGCAAAACGAATAATTGAGATAGTTAAGAACCCAAATGAAATATTTTTAATTGGTAAGAATGTTTGCGCTATAGATTTTCGCAATTGATATACAACATTTTGCTTTTCATCTTGCGTTTTATTTAAATTATTCCGAGAAATAAAAAAATTTTTATATATTTTCTTTGAAAAACAAAATAGAAAGAAGCTAGAAAAAGTTAATCACTTAACTCTTCATACGAAAAAAAAGATGCCAAAAGACACGTTTCTCGCACTCAATTATCAGATGAAATTCAAATATAGAGAAAGAAGGAATGGAGTAAGAAATTAATGAAAATTCATTTCGCTTCAAGAGAGATATAGCGAGAAAAAGAATCTTACGATTGGGCATATTTTCAATATAAAGATTACTTAGAATTCAGCAAAAAAATAAGAAAACCGTTTTTCGCTTCTGTCAATATTATGGGAAATGAAAATGAAGGAAAAAATTAAAAGAGTTGTGAAAAAATTTTCTGTTAAAGACGAAGGAAGCTTCAAATTATTAAAGAAAGAGATGAGTTTTTCTTATCAAATAAAAAAATGAAATTGTAAAAAGAATCTGGGCTATGTTAGCAACTAAATTGGTATCTTAAATCATTACTTTTTTCAACAAAAGTATTTTCCTACACAGCATTTTACACAGTATCTTTAAAATTACACGCACAAAGCTCAGCGATTTAAGATTCTTAACCACATTTTACAATCATCGTAAAATGTAAAACGCTTTTTTTGATTAAAATCAAACACAATTTAAAGCTTTTATTCAACTTTTAAATTTTTGGTGATTTTCGTTTTTTGCTGATTTATGTCATATAAAATGTTTAAGAGCGTAGCTTAACTTTAAATGTCGATAAAAGAGGAAATGAGAAGAAAACATTTAAAATAAACTAGAATTGGTATAAGAGCCTATAATTGCAGAATGTGATAAGTAAAATTTGGATTTCATATGAATGAAAATACTCAAAATTTGTGATTTTCATATGAACTAAATTTAAGCGTAATGTGTTCGAAACAATGAAGTTCGAGTTTGCTTATAGCTTTCTAGTAAAGAATTTGTGTTGTCATTTAGTGTTTACATACAAACAATCTGTGTAATGTGGACCTAGATTAATGTTGAGATTTTGATCAATTTTCTATTTTGTTTAAAACTTTAAACTTTAAACTTTTTAAA
>NCKU01001449.1:9423-25591 GCA_003675995.1 Dinothrombium tinctorium | reverse complement strand
AAACGATGTTAGCCCAAACACCAATGATATTCTCCTATGCCCGTCGAAATTGAAGTTGGCTCTTTTTTAACAGGCAGTGTATAACATCTTTCTTATCTACAAAATCGCCTTCCAAAAATGCTCAACTTTAAATTTGTTATTTATAGTTTAGTAAGTTGATTAAAGAGCTTTTGTTTTTTCATCAGCTTAAACAAAAACTTAAACATGTGGAAAATGTTTCAAAATTCTATTGCCGATCTAAAAACGACTCGTTTAATTAACAAATTTTTACAACTCGACCATAATTAGGATCAAAAACACAATCCGGCGATTTATCCGATATAGGTTTGAGCCGAATTCTTTTACCGTTTAGCTCAGAGTCTAGACTCTAAATTTGTAAGCTAAGCAATGACTTCTTCTGTAATCACACAATGCTCTTTCAATTTTTTAGCTTTGACTGATGAAAAGTTATTCGACTTTATATGTTTTGCGTTTTTAACTCACACAAGCTGTATAAAATTGCCACATAGTCTGCTTTGTTATGATAAAAATACAAATTTAAAAACGATAGTCAATTGACGAAATCATAGTCAATTGACGTCACGTATGATTCGCATACAAAGTGCTCACCTATATCATTTCCGGCTTTTTTCGCTTCGCTCCTGCCTTTGATCTTCTCTTTACCTCTTCTCTTTAACTTTCTGCCCGTGATCATCACTCCGCTTACATCTCTTCGAAATCTTTCTGCATATAACCGCAATTACATTTTACACGTTTCAAGTCATCAGACAAACTTTTTGTAATTTTGTCGCGAACTTTCTTCTCTTCAAATTTTGATTCAATAATTCCATCTAAAAATAAAGCTTCAGTTAAATAATTTCAATTAAAAAGTTGATAAAGCTTCATTAGGGTGACATTTAGTTTCTTCGCTTATTATTTGATCACTTACCAAGCGCTGACCCGTGTTTGATCTCCTGAAGAAAATAAGTTTCAATAGCGAATCAATTTTTTTATTTCTTACATTTGCATTTACACTTTCGGAATGAATTTTATGAAGAAAGTGAGCTTCGCTATCAAAAGACTTTTCAGATTCGATGCCAGTTTTATTTAGGTTATACTTTTCGGGCAAATTTAAATTTTTAGCCAAAAAGATTTGCTCATTATTAAAGGATTGCTTGCGAATTGGCGTAAATTTAGTTTCGATCGAAATGAAACAATAAAATTGAAATAAAACAAGCAAATAAATTGACATTCTTGAGCGAAAAAACATAATTTTAACGCTCATTCATTAATTTTGCACAACTATTCACCAAACATCTGTGGCGATTTCCTTTATTTTAAACATGATATCAATTCAACACGTTAAAACTTTTTTAATATCGATTTTCATTAATTTTTTAGCTCGTGCGATAGTTTTGAATAGCTAAAAAAGACGTCGCCACTATTTTTATGTAAACTTATTTTGAATTATTTTTTGTTGCTTCAAAAATTTTTTATGAAATGCAAATGAAATCAATGAGGAGTATTTATTGATATCAATAGAATGTATAGGCTTAATTTTATTTTCCGAAATTTATACATTCGTCTCGAAATTCCCGAAAATTTGTTTTAATTCCTCTAAAATCATTTATCCCGTCTTAAAAGTGCGATTTTCTATTGAAAATTTTTGATTGAATTATCTTTATCGTAGTAGCACACAAGTTTGCTATTTGTTCATGTCAACTTGTAAGAAATTGATCGAAATTACACTAATTGTCAAAAACTACGAAAAATCTGTTCTGCTTACATCTTATCTTTGAAACTTTTTTCGTATTTGTAAACTTTTATGTTGTAAATTTTCGATGTAAGTTGATATTTAAAGCAAACATGTAGATGGCAGCAGGGGTTCCGTAAGCTGAATTAAACACGTTTTTTTAAATGTACGACAGTAGTTTTGCGTTGCGATTAAGCGGCCACAGATGGCAACAGCTGTCCCGTTAAGTCATTTGTGCACATATTTTTGCCAACGACTGTATTTAAACTACTGCGCTTTCTAATTGACAAGAAAGTAAAAACGGAATTGTTTTCTAAAGAATGAAGTTCGCAACAAAAACATCTGCGAGTCAAATTACTTTATTTAGCCCTCGACTAAAAGAATTTTGACCATTGCTTTGGCGGCAACGATATACTTAAACAGAAAAGTTTGAATACAGTATTCTTCAAAATATTCTGCTTATGAAAATTCTAATTTTTTTTTCTCTAATGAAATAAACACAACTTTGTAGGCAGCCTTTCGCATCATGTTCATCTTATTTGTTGTGTAATTCAAAAATGCCAACGACATAAGCTTTAACTAAAAAAACCATTAAATGCATTCTTATTGTAAAGCATTTTCATTAAGAAGCCAAATTTGAGAGTAAGAGAGAGAATTCAAAATAAATTATTTACTGCAAAGATATTCACACATTGAATCAAAAATGATTTGATGAAATTATTTTATTGAATCAATGAATTTTTAGTAAAAATTAAACTAATCTCTGGTGAAGGCAGCGTTGTCTTGGCCCGCCTGAACAAATCTAGGATTTGTTGACTCTTGTGCTCCTCTTGCCGAAGGTGATGAATAATCGTCTAATGGTTTTGAATTTTGCTTATTCACATGCTTTTTGGATCTGTTAGAAAAAAATTGTTACACGTCAATATTCAAAATCAATTTTGATTAGACAAACATTTCAATGTTGGTTAGACAAATATGAAACACATTAAGAGCAAGATGTACTCACCAAAAATTTGATTGATTATGTTCCAAATTCGGAGGAATTTGTGTTTGTCGTTTGTTACCATTTTGGTTTAAAGATGAATTTTGTTTTTCTCTCGCTCTGCGATTTCTAGGATAGAGCATATATATAAAACTTACCCTGATTCATTACTTAAACGACCAAAATGACTTTCGACACGACAAAAGACACAGACAAACGAAAATAAAAATGAGTCGACATAAAACTTACTTTTTGACCATAATGACGGAAATGATGATCACTAATATTAAAAGAGCGCCGAGAATTGAAGCGACAACGATAAGTCCGACTCTCCACGATCGAGCTTTACCATCTTCTTCAGTGCACTGTTTTCCTTTCCATCCCGCATGACATCTTATTTCACAGAAATAAATTAAAAATTGTTCGTAATTGATAAATTAAACAACTTACTCGCAAACGCCTGAATTTGAATTTTCTCCTAAAAGAACACATTTTCCATTCACGCATTTTACCAGATCATTGCAAATGCCTGTGAAAATTTTTTCGTTTAAGTTTTGCAATTAATTTAAGTTTTACAAACTCACTTTTACAAACTCCATTGTGCTTCTGATAGTTTTTATTACACGAGCAGAGATAACTTCCGGGCGTATTTATACAACTCGCTGCTTCCAGGTCTCCACAAATAGTCTTGTTAACTTGGCATTCATTTATGTCTTCGCACATCTCTTTCACCGCATTTTTATTTTGTTCGCCCGCTAATGGAGCGATGAGAGATATTTTAAACCCTGGCCAGCAATGGCAATTAAATTTATTTCCATTTTCGAGATAGTGACATTTACTATAAAGCGAGCAATATTGAACTCCAGGCTCTTTGCAGAAATCGATTTTGTCATTTTTAATTGTGTCCTTTTTGTAAACTAAATTAGGAGGAAGTAATTGATAATCGTTAATTGGTATTGAGAACACTGCGGATGTTTTAGATAAGTAGCTGGCTAGATCATCTTCAGGGCCTTTCTCATCATCGTCGAATTGAACTGAAACGTTAACGTGATAATCACTGTCACTACCAGACACTCGCTCAATCGATATGATGGAGACAGAGCGGAATTTGTCACCAAGTGCTGAATGCATGCTGTGCTTGAGCAAATCGTGAAAGTCTTTATTTTTCAATTTATCCTCGTAAATACTTTCTTCTCGTTTCTCGAGTTGCTTCTGCAATTCTTCCACATATTTCACACATCCTTCGACGTCGATGTTAAAATTTTCGCAATTAATTTTCGATGGCAGTGATCGCTTACGACGAGTGTTCAAGCCAGCAGTCGAGAATGGCTTAAATTTGACAATCATTTCAAGCTTTCGGTGATTTTTCGCGATTGTGCAAAATTTCGTTTGATTTTGTTTGAATTCATGAAAACCTGGCTGACATTTGCACGTAGGCTCTCTCTTCTTTTCGTCATAGCTCCTCTGGCATTCAGCATTGTGAAAGTAGCACTCTTTGAAGCTTTTGTCACACTGGTCAACGCAAACATCATTCTCATTTTGTCTATAGCCAAGTGGACATTGGCACGTGTAATAAGGTGGTTGATCATAATTCGGAACGCAAATTCCTTTTGTTTTTTCACACGGTTTTTTAAGACAAGGCTTTGTCAGCCGACATCTTCTATTTTCATCGTTTTCATATGGAAGCTCGCAAAGACATTTGACATCATTACCATCCATCACACATTTGTCAGTCGCGCAAAGATGCTTTATGTACTGTTTCACCGCGTTATCACTCTTCGTTCTTTCGCAAAAATCAATTCGTTCGCAAACGTTGTTTTTAAGTTCATAACCGAATTTGCAAACACACGGTTTGTCTTTGCTTTCTACTTCGATTTGATTCGCGCCGCAGCTTCCGTTCAGTTGAAATTTTGCGTGACATTTCTTGTTATCCACCAATTCGTAGCCGGCCTGACATTCGCAAGAATATTGATTATTTTTCACCACGCATCTGTGCTCGCAGCCGAGCACTTGATGCACATGCAACGGACAAATTGCTTCGCTCAAACATCTTTTTTGAGTTTTATCGTAATGATAGCCTTCTTCTTTGCAGTAACAAGCGTAACCATCGCCGGTGCTAATACACTGCGCCTCTCCACACGGTTTTTGATCGCAAGCATTCTCTTTCTCGCATTTATTATTGGCGTTTCTTTTATAGCCAGCTTTGCATTGGCAAATATTTTCAATGCTTGTCGCTTGTTTGTTGCACTCCTCGTTCTCGCGGCAAAACGTTTCAAGACCTTGGCATACTCCAATTTTAACGCAGGTCATGTCTAAATATGTCCAGTAGTGACCTGTTCCGCATTGGCAATCGAAGCTCGACGTTGTTCGAACACATGTTCCATTTCTCTTTTTACAATATTCCTCACCACTGAACAGCGGTTCTAATGGAACCGATGGTGGCGGAATTTTTGGTTTTTTATCTTTGTCGACATGAACCAGTTTACAATAATCAATATTCTCACAATCGTTTCCATCGTATCCTATATTACAATTACATCGATATTCGTTCGGTCCTTTGTTTTCACAATCACCACGATCGTTGCAATTTTTGTCTTTGCAACCGTCTGCCATATTCAGATTCGAAATTGTTAACTTGATATTCGTGTCACTCGGTTTGAGATCAAACTCAATTTTAATTAAAATCATGTAACTCGCTCCAATTTGAGCATCTCTCGGCTTTATATCGACCTCTTCGGTCGCTTTCGATTCCGAAATATTATTCGCTTTATCGTAGTTGAGTTCGAGGATTCGCGCTTCTTGAACCGCATTGAAGTTTTGATCCATTACAAGAAGCGAAACATTTAATGAAGTCGATTCAGTTTTGTCAACTAGTTGCGGCTCTAAAGTTAGGTTCACTTTTAGGTTGTCGCTATGTTTGAACCATTGTGAATAGAGATAAGCGTAACCCGACACATCGTTCGCTTGTAAATGGAGGGAAGCGGAATATTTGTCAGTCGGAGAAGGTAACCACAATTCATCGGGGAGGTGATTCCATTCTTCAGCTGCCTCCTTATGTTTCGTTGAACTCCAGTAGCGGAAAAAATCAACGAGATTACGTTTGTCTTTCCTCTTCGGCTCTTCGCCTAAAATAACAGCAACCGCGTCATCGTTCTTATAGATTTTGGGAATATTCGATTGAAAGCTCAATTTATAAACGTCGTTTGTCGTTTCTTTCACAAAATCTGAAGGACAAATCAAAGTATTGTACCAAGTGTAACCTTCTTCTTTCTTTATCTTCTTTGTAGCTCCAAATTTAAGTCCGTTTTCAGCATCATTCACTCTAACCGTGAGCTCAGCATTTTCGGTAACCCAATATTTAAATGGTAAACACTCGTCTTTCGATGGATCATCCAACGTAATATTGATCGTTAGAATATCATCGTTGTCTACCGGCGTTCTAAAACTCGGTAATGATGGACTTACTATTGGAATATTAGCTACCGACCAAATTGAATCGATCACATATTTTTCGCAAAAACTCTTTGTTCTACAAACTTCCTTTTTCGTATGCTTTTCCGGTGTCACTGAGTCATTGACCAGCGCTTCATATTCATAGACAAGGCTTATGTCTTTGACAGCGACATACGGATTTCCTTTCCTTTTTATATAATAAATTCTGAAATTATCTCGACAAACTGTTGAGTCTTCAAAATTAACATTTTGTTGCGCTTGTGGCCCTTCCTCTAATTCATGCGTATAGTCTTGCCATTTTTTCGGTCCATTTTCAAATTCTGGTCGAAAGGTGACTGGATTTGTAGTGTTGCAAAATAATACTGCAAAGTCGAAATATTCTTCTGAAGACCCTCTTTCGCCCCATGAAGCCCAATAGCGAAAATGCACTTTTACACTCAACAATTTTTTATATTTTTTGTCTTCTTCTGAAGAAAAAGGATTTGTTACCATCACAGGGTAATATTCTTTCTCATTGTTCCTTAATCTTATGTGCTGACGTGAATATGTATCGTCATCACCAGGCGGATAAGATCCTTCTTGAATTAAACTCCAGCCATCAGGAGATGAAACTAGAAACGAAAGAATTTATTTAAAAAAACCAAAAAAAGTTTATTTTCGGTAATAAAATCCAAATTTCTGTTTTCAGCTCTATCATTTTGCTGATTATTTTTAATGAAATGAAAATTTAAAAGTGAAATTTAAAAATTATTTTAAATTATTTGTCTGTTTCTGGTTGTTCCATTTAAACTATTTTACTAATTAAACGCATTGGGTTAAAAATTCGATTAAATTTTTGAGTTTGAAAATATTTATCATTCAAGCCAATAGCTTCAATTGAAACTTTCTAGTTTCAAATTTCAAATCGCCACGAAAGAAACGAATTTTTTAAAACAATTTTAGAAAACAACAACAAAATTACGTTAGAAAAGTAAAACTTCTTTGATCACTTTTGATTTGTAACAGAACTGTTCCACAGAGAGTTCATTAAAATTTGTGCTTATTTTAAAATGAACATGTCGTCATTTAGTGTCGTAATTAAAATTAAGCAAACTTATTAGGTTCATTTTATTTATGATAAAATTATAATTTTTCACTCTCATCATGCTCATTTTATGATCTCACATAATTGAATTTGAAGCTCTCTCTCTCTCTCTCTCTCTTTCTCTTTTTCTCTCCCTTTTGAAAAGCATATCTTATCAGCGAAACAATTACATTTCACGAGAACTCGAGCAAATTACGTTTTTCATTGCACTTGAAGTAAAAAAATAAAGTATGTCTCTAAATAAGTTTCTCTTTCTTTTCATTTAGCAAAAAACATTAGAAAAAATTGAAAAATTGTTAAAACTGATAGAAACAAACTCGAGCAAATTGAAAATTCTCAATACGAATTTTGCTATTATTGCAGCCATACTTTCCGCATTACTTTTTTTCGCTTTATCATTCGCAATTATCTTTTCAACGTTATTCCACTTTATGCGCTCTCATAAAAATAACTTCTATATCAGAAAGGCGTTATTCGTTCGTGCCAGCTATTATTTAATTGACTTTAATAATAAAAAATGTCTTGCCAAAAAATACTCGTTTTAACGTTAGGAAAGTGAATTAAGCCAAGATGAAAGTTTTTGTTTCTTTATGAGTGTAGAGAAAGCTAAAAGCAATAGCACAGTAGCTGTAATAAAAGTGTAAAAAAATGATCATTAAAATGAAATTCTGTGATATAGAAAATGATTTTCTAGAAAAGCGATGGTAAATCCACTTGATCTCTCTTGCCACCGTACAGTTGCTTTAATACTTTTGCTCAAAATACTCTAGATCATCATTACTTTTTAATATAAATGTAAAAGTTGAATTTTTATAAAAAAACGTTGGAAACAAAAAAAAGTATTGCTTAGCAAAGAAAATGAACTTGTAAACTAACTTAAGTTAATTAGTTTTAAACCGAAAAAATTTTAAACTTACATGTTGGTGGTTTTGTCGGTTGTGGAGTTGTTGATGGAACTGTTGGCTCATCTTTAGTTGCTTCCGATTGATTAGTTGTTTGCGGTGTTTTTTCTAATTCGGGTGGGTTTTCTGGTTTAAAATCTTGACCATTGCTATACACCAACAATATAGAGAAACAGAGAGAAAATAAAAAGCGTTTCGTGAACGCCATTATTACCGAATGAGAAGTGAGAAAGTTGTACTCGTATTTAAAAAATTTATTTAAGAAAAGTTACGAAACCAAAATTGAAGCAAGTTGATTATTGCTTCGGAAACTTAGCGACAGATAACTGGGAGAGCTCCCATTTGCGTTTATTGCGACTCATGCCTTTTTAGTAATCTAACTTATATTGTTTACACAAAGAATCCTCATTTTATCTCGGCAATGAATAATGTAATGGAAAAGTGCTCTCATTTTTTTATTGCACAGACATTTCGAATATTCTCAACAAAATAACGAAAATTGTGCCCATTACGACTAGCGATGATTGCGCTTTGTATAAACGTGTGACGTTTTGCTTTTTCCATTAGAGAATTTTATTTAGCTGAAATAACGCAAATAATTTTTGAAACAATAGAGAAATTAATCAATAAGCTTAATATTTTTAGTACAAACAATTTTTAAAATTTTATAAAATTCTTTTTTACTTCTATTTAGTGCAATCGATCCATTGAATTTCTTATCTATCAAGAAATTGAATCTTTTTGATAGCATTTAGTTTTGAGAGAGAAAAATCATCTAAACATTTATCTTAAAATTATTTTTATTAAAAGAGCGATAAAATTTTCTTAATCAACAAATTGTTCCGCTTTTTGAACAATAAAAAAAAAGAGAATTCAATTTTAAATTGCACCGCAAATAGTTAATTTTGTGCAATGTGAATGCTTATCAGCATGATTAGTTTGCCTTGTTTTAAATTAATCCCTCATTTTACAAAACACAAAAAAAACACTTACACACACACACAACACACACGATGATGAAAGATGGAAAGTGCTTACTAAATAGTAATTCGCATTATTCAACCAATGAAATCAATCTTATTTTACGCTAATCTTATCGAGTTAATTCTTATGAGAAAAAATGAATGCTGCAGCTTGACATTTTCCCTCATCAACTTGAATACATTTCTCGTGAAGTTAATTGAATTAATTGAATCGTTTATCTCAGCTCGATTTTGTGCGTGTACGTGTATGTGTGTGTGTGTTCAAACGACTTACGTAATAAGATTTTTGTCGCTGGTTTTGTTTTAAAACTCATTCACAAAAGAAAGATGCGATACAAATTGTTCAAACTATGAAAAAGATAAGCTTTTGATACATTTGTAAAGGAAAATGAAAAATTTTGTGGAATATAATCAACGAATGCAGTTTTCCATTTTAGAAAAATAAAAATGAGAAAAAGTTTAATTAAAAATTCTTTTTAAGCCTTTCATTAAAATAAACCCTCAACAACATATCTAACAATGCAAATAGTCACATCATTTATCTTGTATGACGCAAATAAGCCTTTACATTGTATCTTTCTTGGTACAATAAATGCGCTAAACTCTTTATGATTTCAGAAACAATATTAATTATCTAATTTACAAAGTATTCTCTGCATTTGATATGTGCAACAAATTTCACATTGTTTAACTTAAAAATCAGTTACAAATCACCGTCATTAAACTCTTAATTTCAAGGTCCGTTCCGAGTCCAGCTTGACATGGTAAAAAGATCGGCTCCTGAGCTGCTTACTTAATTTAAATCCGACGCTGTGATGTGTTCTAACAACTCTAATTTCATTAAATTAAAATAAATTTTTATTTACCCTTTTTTATTTACTTTAATTTTTTACGTATTCATTAAAGAATTTCACTGATTAAACAACTTTGAAAACAATTCAACATTACAACATTCTGTGCCATGCTAATTGAACATCTCATAATTAAAGTGCTCTATGTAAATAAATAATCAATTGCGTAGAATTTCTAACATTAGCTTTTCACATATGGAATTCAACTTTTTTTATCTAAATTTTACGATTACTCAGTGTTGGCATTTAAAGAAAAGAAAAGATCGACATTTTACTTGAAACTGAGTGATTAAAAAACTGCTGCTTAAGCGAAAGTACTTCACGTTTGAATCAAGTTACAATTAGAGAAAACAGAAGTCACAACTTTGAGTTATGGAAATGGTTAAAATTATGAAACAATTTCATTTGAATATTTATTTTCGAATTACATAATTATTTGAAATTAGCAACTGTACAGAAGTTTGTTCGCTTAAATCGGCTATAGCGTGTGTGTTTGTAAGTTTGTTTAAACTTAGCATTCGCATTATTTTCGCTTCGTTTCAAAGAATTAACGCAAAGCAAATAAAAAGTGCGATAAAAAGCAAAGAGCAATTAAAAAGTGTAATCATTTGGGATAAAATACAATAGTTTTTGTTTAGAATCGTATAGACAAAGCTTAGAAAATTATTTGTTAGCTTTGAAAGTGAAAAATCATTTTTGAAATCGAGTAGCTAATTTTTTAACGAAAATCTTCGCTCTATTACCATTGATTGAGAGTAAAAGCCAATCTATTCCATACATACATTGCTGATATGACTAAAATCGCCCCAAACATAGACAACACGCGTCCCACTGCCAAGCGAATTAACGCGAAGAGATTTGTCATATGAAATATCGCTTATATAAGAAGTAGCGGCGTTATGACAACCGACGATCAACGTCAGTATAAAAAGTTTTCACGCATTAAAAGCGATAAAGTAAAAATTTTTCTGTTTTTTTATTTGTAAAGTGATTCGATAAAAAAATTTTTATGCTTCATTTTGGGTCAAAGCGATATGATCATGTAATTAGAATCAAAATTCAAAGATTGGATTTGTTATAAAAAACTTCGCTTGAACTCCATTTGAAATGTCACACTTTTCGCTTTTGTGAAACAATTTAAAAAGTTGAAAAAAAATTGAATGTTAAAATTTTAAACAGTAATTCACAAGCTGAATTTCATTCTCAAAATTGAAAATTTTTAAAAAAATATTTTAGAAAAGCTCGTAAAATTTGACGTGTGAAAATAGAAGTTGAATTTAGAAAATGTTTCTTGGAATTTAATCATTTGATGAAAATATGAGAAAATTTCATTTTATCGCTTCCAAGCAATAGAAAATTCGCACAGCTGTTATTTAAATTTTACGCGTTGCCTAGTTAGTTTATGTGACACGATATTTTTTTTAACAATTTTTTGTCTGAATTATATTTCAAATATTCTTAAATTTGCCTAAACTAAATTAAATTAAAAACTTCAATAAAACGATATAAGCGAATCTACAGACAAGCGGTTTGAAAAGGGATAAGCGTGTCTGCTTGAATTGAGTACGCCCTTTAAATGGCGACGTGTACTTTTTTGTTTGCTTTATTGTACTTCTAACTTTGTAAACTTCAACAGTCCCTCATTGAGTTCCCTCATTTTACCTTCTCGAACAGTCGAATGGTTCTTTCCTCCATAAGATTCAAGGAACTTTAAGGAATCTTCCAACGCTTCCAGGAAGATTTCCGAACAGAAAATCGTTCCTTTAAATTAAAAGGAATGAAGAAGTGCGAACAAGGCTTTAGTCTCACTTAAATCGATATCAATCCAGAAAAGTATTTTTATAGTAAGTGTTTCGATTGAGTTTCACATGCTTTTTAAAGTGAAGAGACATTTAATAATCTCAAGCTTTACTTATATAAATTGATAGTGTGTGTTGTGTGAAAAAGTGTAAAGACGTAGAAGCAAAAATCAGATTAAGTAAAAAGATTCGATACGATAGATGAAATTTTACTTAAGAATCTCTAAGCATATTGTTTCTCATTTTTTTGTGAAAAGCTTTCAAGATAATTCTGCTCACTTAAGAAATTGTTGCGTTTTAGCTTCTATAAAAACCACAGATGACTTTCAAAAAGTGAGGAACAAAAATTTGTTTCTAATATAAAGAAGCGCAAGTTGTTTCTATGTCTGCAAAAATATTTTTTGACCCATATTCAGGCAAAACGAAATGAATTTCTATCAATCAGAAAACATGATTCATTTAACCACTTTAAACAAAAGCTCGTGACAGATAAATTATTTTGAAATGATCAAAGGGAATGATAAATAGAGAATAACAAGAGAATTTTAAAAAAGCAAATAACTGCAAACAATTATTGACATTAATTACTTTTTTCGACTCTGAATTTATAACTTTGAAACGAAATGCAAGAAAAGATAACTTTTTTGAGTTGAATATGATATGATTTGTGATGATAGGCCTATAGGCCTCTTGCAACGAACTTTGCTATTTTAATATTCATTTTACCAGAAAAAAGGATTTTTATCGAAAAAAAATTCTTTATTCGCTTCGCCGTAACAATTTTGTGTAAGCTAATAAATTCTTTATTAAAATTTAAGTTTTCAAAGTTTTGCTCTTAAAAAATGTTCTCGTTGATTTTGATTTTTTGTCTTAAATCTTTTCTTTTTTTACAAAACACTTGTTCTAGGTGTTTTGAAAATGACGAATTTATTTATTTTAACATATAATAATCTTTCTCGAAAACAAATCGATACACGGATTACAATTTTTCTCTCGGAGTCTGTCGAGCAGTGATTGTTTCGCAAAAAATTAACATCAAATCTAGGAAGACACATCTGATTCTCAACTCTAATTAAAGTGACTTTATGATACACATTTGTAGAAAGGTTCATTTATTTAAAAAAAATGAAAAGAGGACCAAATTTAATCGAAAATGCAGTTTGTCTCTCATTGACTTAATTTAATTTTTGTTAAACAATTTGTGCTCGCACGAGAAGACGAAACAAKGGACAATTTTCAAATGTAAATGGCCGATTGTGATGAATTTTCGCAAACAACTTTTTTGAGTAAAACAATGCACAGTGATATGATTTTAGCAGATGTCTCGCAAGCGATCGCGAGATATTTCAGGTCCAAGATAAGATATAAAACTAAAATATTAAATTCGAAAATAACTTAACAAAGCTCGATAGCTCGATAGTAGTGGTATCGAGCAGCGCTTTCCACACGAAAGCTTGTGATTCAAATCTACCTCTGGCTTTCTTATTTTGTTGTAAATTTTAATTAAACTTTTTGTTTTCAACTTGCTTCTTCAAGTTTAATTAAAATTGAGCATTTAAGCATGTTATAAAACATCAAATTTACGCAAATTTAATATTTGAGTTTTAAATTTTATCTTTGACTTGAAATATCTCGCGACCATTTACGAGACAGCCTCTAAAAAATCACAACACCGAACATTCAAAAATGTTGTGTACAAAATTTCTTCGTAATCGATTATTTGCACTTGAAAAGTGTTCTTTGTGAAAGAAAAATTGTGATGCACTTATCGACTTATTTACTGCAAAGATATGTGAAAATAAGTGAAATTCGTCATCTCAAAAATACGTTTAACAAGTGCTCTCTATTTAATAATAGCGAATGAAATGTGAAAATATGCGAAATATGTGTTGATATGTGAAAATAAATAAGTTCGTCATCTCTAAAACTAATCGAACAAAGTCCTTTTTTCGTTTTGCTTTTATCAAGGCAAAGAGAAATAGCAATCATGGTTTAACTAGCGTATTCTCTCTTAATTTTTGAAATTGCTAGCAATGCCTTTCGCCGAATGTTTCATGTCAACAATGTTATTATTTGCTGCGTTTGTGAAGCTTTTGATCATATGAAAGAATTTTTATTTTTTAATTTATTAATTTAATTAACATCGTCAATTAATTTTTGATGCGAACACTTATCTGCGAAACCTTCGATCGGGTAAGTGTTAAAAATTATTTTACAAAATTTTATTGATGAGACGAAATATCAAATTATCTCTCAAATTTTTTTTTTTACATAACTACAAATTAATAAATTAAAGCAAAAAATCAAAACAAATAAGTTTATTGAAATGTTAAGATTTAAATCATCATCTTTGAAATTATTTTGACGTTGAAACGGAAAATTTGCTAGGAAAAGTTGACCGCTTGCTCCTTTCTTTAAACAATTGCGCCGGAGTAGTCAATGACTCTGATAGTGTGTCGCCTTTTGGCGGACTAGGAGCGATTTGCCTTTGATCATAATCTTTGCGTCGGGACAAGCAGAATAAGCAAAGACCAAAGAGGAACATCAAAATGATAACAATCAAAACGATATACTTGAAAGCGTCCGACTCCTCTTTGAGCCTCACTTTTTCACTGATCATCCACGCTGGCAATTTTCGTTCTCTCTGTTCCGCCGCTTTGAACAAATGTTTCACTTTTCTGTGTGCTCCATCTGATTTGAAGCTTATTTTACCAGTCGCGAGAAGGATGTAATATTTGCTTTGAGTGATGTCCAATTTAAATTGATGTCCATCTTTTTTAAAAATCACCATATCAGTTGGTAAATAGAATTCGCATTCTACAATGTTTTCAATTTTTCTTGCTTTGAAATCTCGATTCAGTGTTCTTTGTTCAATATTCACATTTTTATACTTCTTATTGAAACTCAACCTCGCTTTTGCTATATTTTCATAAAGACAGTCGAACACTAGATTGGAATTCATTTTGGGCGCGCGCGAAAGACCAAACGAAGCGTAAGAATTACCGTTTACTGCATTAAACTTCAAATAGAGTTTATCGAATCGATATTCTCTTTTCACAAATGCGAATATATCGCAAGAATCATTGTCGAGACAAGCTAAAGAGATTTGATTCTTGTCAAGCGCCAAACACACTAAATCTTGCTCATCTCCTTCACAAGCATTGCGGCGAAATTGTCTCTCTATTAAAAATCTATTCCATTCGTTATTCTTGAAGATTGTCTCAATTCGTCTCGAGTTACACTCACTATCATTACACATTCCAGCAAAAATTGTTATTTCGTGTTGTGACGAAAACGGGCGAATCATTCCACTTTTCAATTCGATCGTATTCAAAACATAAAAGTTACAATACATTTCACCCATTGTTGTTTTTGATTTGAATTCATGGCCTAATAAGCCACTTCCGGATGGTATTCCGTTTTGAACTGCTGTTTGTTTCACAGTTCGATTGTATTCATAGCACATTAATTGATATTGTGATGAAAATGGCGCAAATTCGATCAAAATGAATTTGTTACTTTCATTACTTTGCATTGCAAATGTAAATTGTAAAGCTGGACTCCAATGATGGTGATTATTCGCCATTATTTCTACTTTGAATATGATTTTACAATTTCTTTTATCTATGCACTCAGTGGTCAAACGTGTGCCATTGAGCAAATTTGATGAACCAGCGCAGTAAACGGCATATAGAGGCATTCTTTTTGTGCACTCATTCATTGTAGACATTACAAATAGTTTTGCTTTCGTTGGATTTATTAATAAAGAAAAAATCGCTGTTTTCAAGAAAAGAGACAAAAATTTATGCGAATTCATTTTCGAATATTTTCTATTTTCATTATTAGTTTGGAAAAACGACAACAATTAACACGTTTGAGGTTAAATTTCACGTGCTAAGATAAAAATTGAAAACTTTTATTAAAAGAGAATTTGTCTCCAGCAATGTAAATACATATCGTTAGCTAAAAACCCTTTCTTAATAAATCTATTCAATCGCTTTTTTAATAATTTTCGATCGTATTTTAATCAAATAAGTTTGAGAAACTCGGTCTTATAGGTTAAACTCTAGAAAGAGCCGAAAAAAATTATTCAAATGCAGAAAAAATTATTTATTGAAGAAATGATTCTCTATGTAAAAAGTTTTTTAAATATAATTTTAAACCCGACAAATAATTTTTTAAGATGATATAATGGCATACACCGTCACCAAATTAAGTTAAATGCATTTTGAATAGAATAAAAAAATGATCATACAGTTTTGGAAATAAAAACAAGAATTTTTAAGTTGATTCCTTGCAAAGCTAGATTATTATAAATAAAATCCTAAATATACTTTATTTCCTTATCGAAGATCATTTTTGCTGATTTTAAACAGTGAGTA
>NCKU01001448.1:0-25594 GCA_003675995.1 Dinothrombium tinctorium | reverse complement strand
TGTTGAAAATGCCTATTACAGAGGTAAAGACAAGGTTTAAATTTGTTCTGCTTTTTCACATGGGAATGGAACCGATTGAAATAGCCCGTGATTTTGGTAAGTTCAATGTCTACAAAGTGTCAAATGCTTATTGAATCTCGCGGCGGTCCTGTACCATATTAAATATGAACAGAAAATTTAGCTGCAAAAATAAATAAAATAAATAATTTTGAATATTTTCCCTTAACTTTAATCTGTATTTTGCATTTAAAATGCGCGATATCAGTGTCGATTGCAAGTTCAGATGCAAAACAATCTGTCTCCGACTGTATATTTAGATAGGATAATTTCTTTCTTTCTCTCTTGTTGCTCATTTTGCTACGCTATTGGTTTTTCATTTCAAAATTCGTTCGTAACTCAAATCTTAATTAAACGTTGCGTGTATGTATTTTGGCGTGAGCAACTTCTTACGCCGTATACTCATAATGTGCACTTTGAACGCGGGAGAAAAAATTTATTGAAAAAGAGGCGTTCAGTGGTTGATGTAATAAAAAAATTCTCTAAGTTCTGCACATAGCGAAAGATTCACGCCCATTTCTTTTCGCAGCTTAGAACAAAAATTGTGAATCGATGTGCGAAGCGAGAAAGAGATGAGAAAGAGAGAGAGCGAAAAAATTCAATCACGGTCTAACACTATTTAAGCAGTGAACTGAAAATTTGTGTTTTCTGTGCGTTAAAGCACCTAACAACTATTTACAACTTATTACACAAGAAAAGTTATTTCTGACCGTGTTTACCTTTAACAAAAATCATGAGCAATTTTTTTTAAACCTAACTGACAAGACCTAACAAAAAATCACGAAATCCCGTTTTAGTAGGTTGCGAAAATATTTTCTTTAGCTTTTTTCGCATATGAAAGATAAGAAAAAGCTAATCGTTTAATTACAGGTTTGTACTAAGTTTTATGAATATTTAATGACATGGTTTTTTTTGTTTCTCTGATTTTGAAATAGAAAATTGCGTTTCAACTTTACTGTCACTAATAATAAACTGTCAAAAGATTTGTGCTCTCTTGATGTCATTATTATGTTGAATGTGTATGTATAATTTGGAAATTTTTAGAAATTTGGTTGGTATACGAAACAAGGAAATTTAACTTACCGAATAGATTTTCTTTTTGAGAGTTTGCATTTACAGTTTTGCCTAAAATTTGCATGTAACCACCGCTGCAGCGATTATAAAGTATATACAGTTGAGATGAGGCGTGTTGAGATGCAGTAAATGTCAATGAGCTAAAATGAGAAGGTAATTCGATGCTATTCGATAAATTGTGGTGATGTCTGTGACGATGATGCGCTTGTTCATGCTGCTGCTGCTGCTGCTCTTCATGTTGTTGGCGATATTGATGATGGTGATGATGATGGTGATGATGAGCATGATTTTGAAGTTGATGATGATGATTGCTGCCTGAGATCTTTGAGCTTGAGGTTCGCCGATTTACGGCACTACCGTCGATCGCACCCGTTTTTGAAAGAGGAGAAGGAGAAGAAAAAGAAGACGCCGAGTTAGGCATCAATAACTGATCGGCAATGCTTTTATCAATGTTAATGTATCTGCTTTGAACCTGAGGGTAAAAAGAGACATGAATATTTGAATAGGAAAAAATTTCAAATGAAAAAAGTAACTTCGTTTAAAATCTGTGCTATCCTTATAATTGCCATAAACATAATAATTATGCAAATTTTTCTTTATTTGAATCTTGCGTAAAATAACTCTTACCATTTGACTAAGGATACAACAAAGGTAAAACGTTGTTAGGATCACTTTTATTAACCTGTCAAAGATAAATCACTCATTAATTTATGTCGTTTTTCATCATATAGTTGTCGATTAGTAAAAAATTAGAGAGAGCAGTGTGAAAGAGAATAAGGTGAAAGTGATTACATGAAACGATTTTCAAGTAGCTTGAAGACTAGGAGCGAGCGAGCGCGAACTAGATAGATATTAAAGTTTGCTTTCGAAAGTTAGCTCGATGCTTTTTATTAAATTAATTTGTAACAAACGGAAAAAATCGCGCGAAGAGTGAAGCGAGTTGTTTTTTTCGTTTTATCGCTTATTTTGAAAACGATCGAAAAGAAAAAAATTGGGTCAAGAATGTACCTGACATTTACTAAGCGAGTAATTCACTGAAAACATTTTTCTTTTTCGATCGAAATTTTTGTGACATAATTATGTTCAAACTATTTTTTAATTCGATGTGCTACATTTTCTTTAAAATTTTATTTCATCGTTCGCTCACTTTTTCCAATTCGAGTGAAGCGAAGTGAAAAACGCTGTTTAAATTCATAAAACACACACTTGTCATAATTCTACTAAACACACTAAATTACATTTGTTTGCTTTTTCTGGTGTTTAGAAATAGTCAAATATGAAGCGAAAAACACTTGATAATTATTTACGAAGAAAAGCCATCGTTTTGATTTGATTTTGTATGAACATAATTTTAAAAAATTCATTCGTAGAATTTTTTCCACTCGAATTCAATTATAATTATACTCAGCTTTCAAATACTATTTTCGCTAACAAGTCACATATGTAAAGCTCGCAGTAAGCACTTGTTATTTTCAAAGTTAACCGAGCGTCAAGTGTTAAAAGAGCACCACTCATCACTCAAATGATCCATGACACAATTCTAAGAGGCTGAATTTCTCTCTCTCTCTCTCTCTCTCTCTTTCTCACCCTCGCTCGCTCACTCACTTTTCAAACATAATAAAACTTCGCTTGCTTTTGATCATTAAATGATTGATGAGTAAAATTCACATACAACTTTTAAAGATAAAAATAATCGCATAGAAATTAAAATTTTTATTTTTCAAAAAAGTTTTTTGAATTCGATAAAGTTTGTTTGACAAATTCAAAAATGATGTTTGCACAAAAATATTCAAAAGCGAAAATTCAACGCTAAAATGTTTGCATTAGTAAGTTAGTGAGTATAAACGTATTTTAAACTCAATTACGTAAAACGAAAATACATAAATCCGTGAAAATGAATATTTAAATTATGCAAAATTTTACGTTTGCGAAAAAAAGAGTTTTGACAGAAAGCAGATTTTACCGAATATACATATTACTACCTGTCTATAACGAGTTGTTTTGCCATTCTTGATGGTAATCCAATCATTGCTAAAATATAAAGTTTCGCGGAATAAGCAGCAAAAAGAGAAACATATTTCGCTTTTGACACGCACACATCAGTAATATACACACAAATGAATTAGTTAAATCGAAAGTAAAAAGTTTTTATGATCAGCTTGTAAAAAAACTAAAAATTAGTAATTGTCAAACTTTGTGAATGAATAAGAAAACAAATGACGATAGTGATGATGGAGAGCGAATGAAGCAACCAAGTTCCTTTAAAAAAGTTTTTCGATAAAAGTAATAATTCTTTGCGTTGGTTTTTTTTCCTCTCATCTCGACATGAAAAATCCGGGTAAAATCGAGATAGACCATCAATTCGCTTTGCGCTTCAACAAGCGATGAAACGACTCTCGCTTCTTAACATTTATTAATTTTTTTATTCGCCTGTCAAATTTTATGTAATTACCATTTAATTATGAAAGCAAAAAATGAGAAAAAATTCTTAATTGAATTTTTCATTAACAGAGGATTTGTATTCATTAAAAATGAAAACAAAAAATTTGCATTGTAATCAAAAAAGCAATTTCGTTGTTCGACAAAAATTATGATCGCATACCTTACATTTTACAACGCAAAACAATTAACATTGCTCTAACTCTCAATCTCAACACAAGACCATAATAATAAAACAACACGCAAGCCAATTAGTAATTAACTGATTGAATGACTTACTGAACTGACTGAGTTGGAGGTAAAAAACCGAATACCTTTAGTTCCGTTCTCGATTTCGAGCGCAAAATTTTATTACTATAAGTAATGAAATATCTTATTGCTTGCTTTCTTCTATTCTTGCAATTTAAACGGAATAAATTTATCTTTTTACTTATTATTTATCTTATTTCAAAAAAGTTTTTCGTTTAATATGGTTATTAACGCAATAGATTTTCCTAATGTAGAAAAGAAAATTTTTTTATACTCTCGAAATCTTATCAAACGAAATTTTTCGACGCCAAATTTCCGTGCTTAAATGGAAAGTTATAAAGAAAAAAGTAAAATAGTAAAAATTCTAGATCATTTATTTTGGCGCCGAAAACTCAAATATGAGTAAATCGAGACGTGCGATACGAAAAATAAAGCAAAGCTTATTACTCTATTGACTTTTCATCAGATAGCAAATATTTTCATATTTATATGACCCTCATTCAACGTCTAAAATGAAAATGAGCATTGTGGTACAGTTTGAAAATAAAAAATTCGTTTCGCTACGTTTCAAAAATAGGTCGATTGCTTCTTTGAATAGGAAAAGTAGTTAATTACAAGTAATAAACAATAAGCCGACTAATACTTCTTATTAAATTATTACGATCGATTTTGTCATCGGCGGGAAAATGACTAACTAAATCTTTTTTGCATGATCAAATCATTTTCACATTTTATTTACTAACAAGTTATTTATTTACTAAACAATTTCTACAAAGTTTCTACATTAATCAATTAATTACTTTCACCTTTCAAAGAACTCAAAAAAATTGCAATTTCTAAACATTTAATTATATAAAATGTTATGCTTGATTCATTGTTAGTCGAAAATTGTGAATAAACAGTTAATTTTAGCTGCGAGCGGTAAATTACCAAAATCTAATATTTTATCAAAATTAAAAGTGTTTTTCTCTTCAGAAAAAATAAAGCTTACTTCAACTTGATAGAAAAAATGTACATTAATTTAAGTAATAAAGACATAAGCAATCAAACAGTGGCTTAAGAAGAAGAAAACACTTAATAATATTAATATACCTGTAAACAAGTTGAAATCCCAAATTAAACATATCTTGTTGCATGAATTATATTATACAATCTTGCAACCCTAACACTTGTATTTTTTTATTCGTAAATTATGTAATATTATTAAGAGAAAAAGTCGGAAGAAATGAGCTTACGTTTGTAAAAATGCACAATTGACAGATAAAAGCGAAACGCATTACACACCATTTGCGAGAACTTTACACTTCTGCATTTATTTTTTGCACAATTATTATATTTATTAAAGCGCCAAAACAAAGTATGAAAATTTGTGCACAACTTGTGCATTGAATTGAAAAAAAAACTTTTCATTCAATTGAATGCAAACAAAAATTAAATTCAGACGCATGGATTTGCCGATAAGGGCGTAATCATCGTATTGTATTAGCGTTATTGTACGTAGACACATACTTTCCAGAGACCGTAGCGAGTAGATGATTTGTTACTTTTGATTTGCATAGGAAAAAATGAATGCAATGATTTTTTTTTGTTGAAAAAGCAGAAAACTATTTAAACGATTTTATAAACACAAATGCGTAGCTATCGAGTAAATGAGATGAGTAAATGAATTAATTTGCTTACCTTGTATTTCCGTTTTTAGCTAAATGCTATCATTTTAATAGAGAGAGATCATAAATCGATTTTGAAATCATTCGCATTTCATCACACCGACTAGTGAAGCGATAACAAGGAGACGAATTAAAGAAAAGTGTAATAATTTACTTGTAAACAATCTAAATAATTATAGAAAACGAAGAAACCGCACCTAATTGCCAATGTGTGTGGCACTTTTTTTTTGTCTCGTCTAGCTTCAATTAGTCAAAATAACAAGCTAAAAAACTATTTTTTAATTTTATTATTTTTATTTTTCTCTAGAAATGATTATTTATGAGCTGACATTGTTTTGCAAATTTTATGCATTTCAAAGTAATTTAAATGACGTATTTACAATAATTTGATTTTCTCTTTCTTTCATTCAATCTTTTTTCTTATGAAACAACATTTAGAAGTGTTTTGTGTACATCAATTCTTTTCTTAACAATAATCCTTCGCATTTTTTTAAAATCAACAATTCTCAAGGCTTTAAAATGAACATTTCGGATGAGTACGAGTACAAAAGAAAATAATACCAAAAAACGTGTTCATAGCGTAATGAATTCTAGAGAAAATTAAATTTTATTACTTAGTACACGCGTGTTCAAAATAATCTTTAACTCCGTTGCTTCGCGGTAATGAGTTTTAAGCGAGTTGAAAAATTTTTTCAGACAGAGTGTACAACCATTTATAAAAGGTAATTTCTATTTGATAAATAAATAAAGTGAAAAACCAACTGAAATAATTACTGCAATCATATATTCAATCGCAAACATTAGCATCGTTATTCTAGAGTCGAAATTTTTTTTTCTGTAAAATGTGTTTATAAAAAAATTTATGCCAAGGAAAAGTTTTTATTTTTTTCACAAAATTTTCTAGATAATAAAACGTAAAATAGTTTTTAACTTTGATTTTTTAAAAATAAGTGATTAAAAAATCAGACAAAAGATGAAAAAACATTTGAATTGGAAAATGATACAAATCATAAGGATATTTATAAAACAAAACGTATGTAGTTAAGTCAATAAGTGAAGTGCTTGTCGTTAATAAAGGTAAGCTAATTGCATATTTAATGGTTCGTTTAACATGTAACTTGTATCTAGTCACGTAAGCTGCACTTCTCTCTCTTTCTCTCGCTCTCTCTCTTCTCTCGCGATTTTTTTTTCTACTGTACACCGAAAACAACAAAACTCTGCTTTTTTCAATTAATAAACCGCTGCTTTTTATTTGAAGAATAGAAAGAGCAAAAATTAAATACTTTTAAAAAACTTGAAATCGAATCAAAACAAATCATCGCATTCACCTTTCGGCTGTCAACAATAACCGACAAGGATGCGGCGTTTGCTAATGCGCTCTACACAAGTGATGCGAAAACGATTTAATTTGCGAAAACACTCGAGATAAAGAAAGGAAAAAAATTTTGCGCACAAATGTGAATAAACGCTTTGAGAAAGACGAAAAAAAAAGAATTGAAGAGCCAAAACTATGCTAATATAAAAAAATTTTTAACTTGAAAAAATATCTCGTTTTATCTTTCTCAGCTATTTTTCACTTCTCGATAAATTGAGGAAAAATTCTCGCATTTTTCAATCGTCTTTTCAAACATATATTAGTACATTTTCGCCAACAAAGTTGAAAATTAAATTAAAATGGTCGACTTCAAAAAATGTGTTTTTCAAAAAATGAAAATTGTTCAAAAGTGTGATATGATCGCCTCGGTCGTCGTCGTCGTCGTATTCGCTTTAACCTCATTAATTGTAAGCGGATTTTTGAAAAGCGCAATACTTTTTATAAAATACTCTTAATCGGTAAAAGGTAAGCAAAAGATAATTCGGCCCCTTTCATCACGTTAAGCGAAGTCAATGAACGGCAAACATTAAAAACCTTCGCCGTTAGACAGTATTCATGCATTTCGCCACTTTCTCTCTCTTTCTTTCTTCACCTATCGTTTTTCAATTGAAACGCGCTTTAGAGCAAAATACCGATCTTATATTTAGAGAAAAATAGCCAAAAATAAGCTTTAGTCGAGTATTATCAGCCTAATGCCATTTAAAATTCTCTAACCCTCTCTTTCGCTCACTAGCCGCGATCCGACTGACCACCTGTGCGCGTTTGCATTGCAAATCGCCCGCAAATTCTCGCTCGTTGACAACAAGTTCCGCGAGTTCCGTTTCTTATAAGCGGCAGAGATGCTTGACATATAAAACACATAGCCAAAAGGGCTATGAAAATAGTGCTAGCCGCGAAGAAGCCACGCTGCCTGCAGTACAGGTCGATGAGCAAAAGCGTATTATATGCAAGCTTCAAATTGAAATGTATGGCTCGAAGAAGTATGTAGTGGTCGCGAAATGGCTCTGGTAGCAAAAGGTGTTAATTTTCGCTCGAAAAGTATCAAAAACATTGTGTTCGTATTTGCAAAGGAAGGAAATAACGATAAATCATGTGTACAATGAAATGACAAAAGCCACAAATGCCGTTTGTCCATCTTTTGAAACATAGTATACTGCTGCTGCCCATGTATAATGCGTATAGCATAAAATCACTTTGCCGGTGTTGTCCGGCGGGTTTTTCACTCGCAAAACATTTTCTTTTGTTAGCCGAAATAAAGTTCGGAAATAAAATACCGAAAGTGGTCTCCTTTTCTCTAAGCGCTCTCACTCACTCTTCGACTTGATGGCTTTATTTTGAACTCATTGTAAAATAATCGAACAAAGGAGTGGTTAAGTCGCTGCAAGTAATAGCCTACAAGTCTTCATTCTTCTTCAGTGTCGGTCAATTGTCCCAAAAGGTAAACCTTTCTTGCTCTCTCGCTCTCTCGCTCACTCTCTCACTCATTCTCCTCTTGTGCTAACTTTTACGCTGAAAAACGCTTCAAAAATAAACGATTGCGGAGGTGGATGTTAGAAGAGGATGAATAAGGCAGGAATGGTCAATTCTATCAGATTCACTCCGCTCGCTTCACTACTTTTCGATTCTTACTCGAGTTAACATTGATGGATTTATGTGCAGCGATCGTGCTTAAAAAGGCAGGCGTGTGTATGTACCATATAGCTAGTGTTCACTGCGCTTGTGGATTGTCTATGTCCAAAGGGCAGAGGCAAGTCACTTTGTTGTCGATTGTTGCATCGTTTGCAAGCAGAAAAAAAATTATCGCTGTTGAAAATTTGAAAGAGTGAAGTGAGATGTCTTCGGCATAGGCAAAATTGTTAGCGTTTAAAAAACAAACCATATGCGAGTCGCAGACTTATTCGGCTAATTTACATTCAGCTTTTCGAAAAAAATCAAAATAGACGTTTATTATTATTTCTTGCTTAAGCAAACCATCTTTTCTTCGCTCCATAATTAAAATAATGAGTAGTTTTCATTTTTCAAAAAGAAATTGATGTATGTTCATCTCTTATTACATTCATTTATCTCTTTTATTGTTTTTCCTAACTTTCAGAGCCATTTGAGGTTTAAATTTGACAAAAAAGACTAAACCAAATTTCATTAATTTCACTTTGTCACATCATTAACTTCTAGTCATAATTAATTAATTTTATCATTTATTTTAAAGCTAAATTGTAAGTGAAAAAAGAAGCGATAATTTTTATTTGGATATTGATACTCGTTGTTTGAATTTAGAAAAAAATGAAACAAAAAAAATTTAATTTTAAAATTAAAAAAATTGTTTAAATTTATTTTCTGTTCGAAAAAAGTGAGCAAAAATATTTTTATATGTACTTTAGGTGTGGTGTAAATGAATAATTTTAGGAATCAAATTCAACGAAAGCGTGATTCAAAAAGTGCGGTGGTGAAGTTAGTTGAGAGAAAGACTTGCTGGTGATTAGATTACCTGTTGCCGCATTTGAGCATTTTCTTCACTCGTATGAAACTTGTTGATGTTGTTATTATTAATAATGGCATAAAACGATCACATGTATTCGTTTAACAAAAAATCAATTTATTTTAAAAAGCAATTGAAATAAGTACGATTACGCGACTTGTTATTATCATCGACCTGCTGTTGATGTCAATACTAATAATGTTTACAAATTTTTAGTCGAAAATTGAGGTTAAATGCGTTTTTTTAACAACTGTTGTTAATGTAAAAGCATTGATGAATGAAAAATAATGTTATAAATACAAGTGGATAACCATGCTTTTTCGCATTAAATTTAAGTAGAAAAAAGACGAAAAAAAAAACTTTTACTAATCCATTTTAGCGCCGAATTTAATTTACATAATAATAAAAAGTGAATATGCTCATGATTTCTTACTATACTCGAATTTTTGTCGCAAAAATATTTTCACACATACATTTCTCGAATATACACGCTTTTATTCTTTATTACTGTTAAAGGTATATGGTCAGGCACTCGGCGGCTACACAGAAGCGCAGAACCGTATTTCTGCTCACTTTTACAAGTGTTTATGACAGCGATTTTAACGGCACTAAAGAGAGAGAGAGACATACTTTCACGAAAAAAGTAATTTTTCCTTCGCAATGAACAAGAAAGTAGCCTTGTTTTTTTTTGAAAATTTTATGCTCAGCTTTTTGAAAGCAAAAGTGAGAATGAGTTTGAAGAGAAGAAGCGAACTTATTTTTGAAGAATTGGAAAATTGTTTCGAACCTTGTCATGAGTTGAATACAATTGAAGAATATCTTCAATGTTGGTGATCTTCAAATAGCGGCGTGTGACGAAGAAGAATGAAGTAAGCTAATTTCGTATCGTCGTAATAGCAACGCGCTGATGAACACTGACAATTGCGGTGGTGGTCGTCGATCGCCGTCGCAGTAAACACAATTGACATGATTTAATTTACGTTTTCGCACAAAAGTAAAAAATTTTTTCTGCTTTAAACAAACTTTTAAATTAAGTTTTTCAAGTAAAAAAGTTTGCCATAAAAAAGTTTTTTCTCTTCAGTTTTATGCATTCACGAAAAATGTTAAAATTCTCACATCCCTTAAAAAAGTTTAGAAATTACTTTTACGGAATTTGAAATTAAAATAAGTTTCGAATTTTACTTTCATTAAAGTCACTTTTTTACGAAAACGATCGTATAAAAATAAAATGAAAATTTTTTATATTCACTTAAAAACGCAAAAATATTTGATCACATCGTTAAAAAATTGAGCTATAAATTTAGTTCATTAAATGGCACAAACTGTCATAACAGGATGGAAAATGCAAAAGTGTCTCTCTCATCGATAGTTAGCAGGAGCGATGTATGTTATAATCGCACGCGTTTTCGAAGTGAAGTGAAGTGAATGGTAAGTGATTTCGACGACGACGTTTCTTTTCAGTCGCACACACCGAATAGCTGCTGCAAAAAGGGGGATTTAAGTTTTCCCAGTTTTTGGCACGTGATTTCGTTGCGATTAACGCTATTGGTGTTTGAAGTTCGCAACGCGCTGATTGCCGGTAAGCAGAGAGAGAAAGAGAGAGAGAGAGATTTGTTGCGGCGATCGGTACTATTCGCACCACAGTGGGTAAAAAAGTGGACACGAATTTTCTGTGTATTATATTTATGCTTTAGTTTATATGATGTTGTTGAGAATGCTCTTCGCGTGAACACCGGTGTCCGACACCGATTTCGAGAGGATTGCAAAAGACAAGCCGAAAAATTAATTATTTGCAGCCGCAGCGTGTTTTTAGAAATTCTCTTCTTTTAAGTTTAGGTTAGACACGTTGATTTGAGGCTCACGAATTTCGAGTAACGAACGCGCACGCTTTTGATTAATCGCTCGTTGAAAAGAAAAACCGAATTCACGCCAATTATTTTGGCCAAAAAATTTTCTTTTTCGCACCCAATGTTTTGCGATCGTCAGAGCAAAATTGTGAAATTGAAAAAATCGTTCACTTTCTTTGCATTACATAAGAGTAATTATTGAATTTTTATCAATTATCATCGAACACTAATTCGCTTTTTTTGATTTGAGGCGAAAATTTAATAAGAAAAGAAGCGAAAACGAAGTTGATGACGACGATGACGATGATGATGAAAACGCTGATGATGTTTCTAGTCGCGTCTGCTTTCGCTAATTGAGTGTAAACGGTTCATTGACAAAAAGCAATTTAAGTGAAAACATATATACGTATAATATGCCTTCAAGTGCTTAACAAGTGAAACTTTAAACACCTCAAACACGTCTTACACGTCTAACATTAAATTAAACAAATTTAATCACACCTTTTTCAAATGTTTAATAGGTACGCTTCGCTAGAAGTTTGCTTAGCATTTATTATATTAGACTAGCTTTATATTTCAAACTTCAATATTTTACTGTCTGCTGCTTTCGATTCAATTTATTTTCCTAAAACGACTTTTTTGAAAATTTAAAAATTTCAAATTTTGTTTTATTTTTTTTCAAAAAAAAAACGCTTTTCGCATACAAATCAATCAAAAGATAATTTTTTCACGTGGAAATGCGAAAATATTTGTCATTTCGCATTTTCTATGAAGAATGTCAATTTTTTTTGATTGAATGAACGCAGCTTTTTGCAATTCATAAAATCGGGGCTTGTCTCAATTTTTTATTACACGTTTTAATTACTTTTTTTCGTAAAAACAATTAAAATATAAATGTGTTGAAACATCTCTCTTATGAAGTGTAAAAATTTCACGAGCACAAAAACAATGAAACGTGATTAAACTGTAATTTTTCATTTTTTGTTTTTCAATTATTAAGCAATAAATTAAAAAAATAAATAATTAATTTGAGTACAACGATTAAGTAATACAAACGTAAAGGCATAACGCTAATTTCAAAACTCATTCATTACGCTTGAAACTTGTGTTCAGCTTTAATGTTCTCATCTTCTCGACTTAAAATTCTGAAACAAAAAGCTGAGAATGAAAGCTGAGCACCGCTTTGAAATATGGTTCGAGAGAAAGAGAGAAGAACCGCGCGCATTTTTACTTTTTGAGCTTCTTTCGCGGTTCACGAGAATAGAAGTGAAAAAGTGTACGATTCTTTTGTTCGCAAGTTAAGCTTACAACTGTTAATTGCAGAGTCGAAAAGTTTTTGGAGACTCATCTAGTATGTATATGTCCAACAGAGGGTCAATGATGCGCGCGCCCACCTACCAATAGATGCGCTCATTCTTCTCTTTTCTGCCGCTTAAAGCCGATCTCACCGCTCTCTCTTTCTCTCGCTTTACATTCTCGTGTGTTTCGTCGAAAAGTAAACTTAATTACATCCGTGAAGAGGAAGAGACATACATTGTTTAGAAATGCGGTGTGTCCAATGTATACGCTTATATATAAATACACCTGAAAATATATGACGGTCGAGAGTGGAGAAAGTAACCACCGCTCTGTTCCGCTCATTCGTGCGCTCATCACCTTTTCCACTCGCTTCTCTCCGTGATCGTCTAAGGTTAATGAAGGATGATTGAATACATATGCATAAACAAACACCGAATTTCGTAAGAGTGATTGAAACGATGAGAGCGGCAGCACGACACGAGAAAGAGAGAAAAAAGAAAAACTCGTGCTTTCGGTGCACAAGGCTTTTTCTTGTATAATACATTTTCTCAATAAAAAGAAGAAAAACTAATTCTACGTGAAAATGTTAAATTGTGAAACAAATGAGAGCGCACAAATTTTAATTATCCTACAATTTAATTAACGATCGTTAGTTTGTCTCACTCTGTTTTCTTCTTTTTTCTTTGTTGGTGAAATGTTTTAAGTCACGAGCTTATTACCCAAACTTGAGGTGTTTACAATTTATTTCTAAACAAGCGTTGCTGTTATCTGCTTTTGTAGTTACTCGAAAAAAAGTTTTTTGATTTCCTCGAAATTAAGAGAGAGAAAGAAAAATTCGCAATTTGCCGTCGAGCGATTTGTTTTTCTCTCACTTTTGTCGTAGCAACTTTCAAGGCATCGAATCAATTTTAAACTTCAAGTAAACTTTAAAAACTCTTTACTTTGACGTAAAATTAATTTCATTTTCTTAACAAATATTTAATTTTTAATTGAAAATTTAATTTAAATCGCTTTATTCCTGCTACAAAATACGTCAGCTTTATACGTCAATTGGTTCAAAATTGAATTTTTTATTTTATCAATTTTGTGAAAAGAAAATTAAATTTAAAATGTAAAATTTTAAAAATACAAACACACCGTTGTTTGTATTGTTTAAAATTGAAAGAGTTAAACAGACAAATTAGTCGCAATTATAAATAAGAAGAAAATTAGTTACACACTGTACTTTTAAAAGTGACCGAAAATACAGTTTAAAGAGAAAGAGAAAAAGAGGAATGGTTAGTTAGGTGATTGACGCTATCTACTTTGCACATCTTTTTTGATGAATGACCCACTCGCCAAAAAGCCGAGAGAATCAATTATTAGCGATATGTGGTGGCTTTATGTGTGTACACTTCAGTATCAGCCGCAGAGATACGCGTATAGCGTTGACAAGCTTTTGTCAGTTGTTGTCAAACACTGTTTTGTTTGTAAAATTGATCCTTCGCTTTTCGCGAATAGCCGCTTAAAAACTGTGGTCGTCGGCGGCGACGACCACTGGCAGTTAGTTAAAACTTTTTAATTAAGAAAATGCGGCTTTTCGTCTCTAGAAAGATTGTGCGCTTTCTCTCTTCGCTCTCTTCCATTATTATTATTATTATTTGCTTTTTCACCTTTTGTTTTATAAATGAATGATTGTCAGCTTCAAAAAGCCGCAGGAATTTTAGATGGGTGATTCAGATACAACGGGTGAGCAGCAGCGTTCGCTGATAAGTTTACTTGGCGTTGCCTATGTTGTGTGTTGCAATGTTAGATTTATGGTCGCGAACACAGAAAATAATGATACTCTTCTTTTGTCCAGTCTTTGCAAACAATATAGTTTCGGGAATGTAACTTGAAGAAAAATAGAGCAAAATTCTTCGGTATTTTGAATAGATCCGCTTTCGCTTTAGCTTTTTCTTTACCCTTAATAATGTGCTCCCATTAGTTTTTTAAATTACTTTTCTCTTCATTATTTCAAAATTTAATTATTTGCAAACTTAAGCTTTTAAAATGGGTGTCTACTTATTTCACTTAAAAAATTTGTTTTTTTTTGCGAAAAAAGTAAAGTGAATTTAAACTTAATTTCAACAGTAAATTTAAGAGACAAAATTTTTTGAATTTGTTGTTTATTTCACAAAAAATAAGGCACCAAATGGAAAGAGCGAAAGCGAGTTTTCTCTTGAAAAGATGAATGGTACCAATTATTATTTTGAGAAAAAATATTTTTTGCTGTTTAAAAATTTTTGGTCATTTTGGTGAAGAATGTCTCCTGTTGTGCAAACCTGTGGTGTACTTTTGTCTAATGATAAACCGACCAAAAGTTAATCTCGTCTCTTACATGGGTGCCAATGGTAAACACATCTTCGATTCTTTTTGCTCCGCTTTAAAGAAGCTTTAAATTTCACCTTTACGATCGCTTTTCTTTGTCGAAAATTGTAACTCACTGTTTACGATTTGTATTGAAATGGTTTATTGGTGGAAGCGACCAAAGCTAATTTGGTTTTAAATGCATAATTTTCGGGTTTTATTTTCTAACCGAAAAAAGGCGAATCGAAGTTAAAGCGCGATTAGGAATAAATAAATCAATCAATGTCTGATTCTTTGTTGCGTCAAAGAAAAGGTTCTTTGGAAAAAGTCGAAGTTTAAGGTGCAAATTTGCATTCGGAACATTGTTCGGTTTTAAATTTCTTACTTCAAATTTCTAAAAATAAAATCATTGAATGAGATAACAATATGTGAAAAAGATTTTCGAATTCATTACACAGATAGGTACTGCAAAAATAACTGCATTTACCATTTCAAGTGTAGTAAAATGCAAAGTGGACACGTTTTAAAAGCTCATTTTCAAAATATCTTTATTCTTTGAAAGACAATTTAATTGTGAAAAAGCGGTGAAACGGTATTTAGGGTCACTATATTTACTATTGCGCGACATTTTCAGAATTGAGCCGCAGTTTCTTTCTCTGAAGAAGAGATGAGAGCTTTTCCATTCGGTTTTTTCTTTACAACGAATGCATCTATTATCTTCGTTTGCATTTAGTACTTTTGGCTAAAGAAGAATGAAGAAGCCTTGCCTCTTTGCCCACAACGTTACAGAGTCATCGCTGACAGCGTTGTTGATATATACTGGGTAAGAACTTTTTCTTTTCAAATTTAGATTTTGTCCACAGATAAGTGCGGAGGGCCAAATGAGTGGGTGGAGCTCCTAATGTTTAAAACCTACTCATTAACTTTGTCTTAAGCAAACATGAGTGCTGCCTGTATATTATATATATGAGTATATGGCTAGACTCAAGTACTCTGTATGTGTAGGTCTATTTGCCGAAAAAACCAAGAAATTCGAATTTAAAAAAGCAACGTTTTTAGCGTCAACTAAAAATTTTCGTTTTATTCTTTGCCGCAAAGCACGCATATCGAAGTATATGTATATAGGCATTAAAACAATTTAGCAGTTTCACCGAATTCAGACCACTTTACGGTTCTAAACGTTTCTCTCTTATTCAATGGAACACTTTAAAGTGATAAATTTTTCGCTGGCCGTGTCGTAACTCGCGAAAAGTTCTCAACTAGGTGTGTGGGCTACTCGTGGCCAGAAGAGAAGAAAAAACAATTGTACCTGTTTTACATAATTTTTCAGCGAAAATTCTTTGATTTTGTTTCGAGCACTTAAATAAGTTTTTTTCAACAGGATAAAGAGAAAAACATTTTAAAACAAACTTCAGCGATAATAGTGAAAATAACTTGCCTATCTCGATACACTTGCATTTACACAATTTAAACGTTGTACTTTCAATTTAGATCGATGGTTTTATTTCAAAAGAATGTTTTTATTGAATTGAATTTTTTGAAAAATACTGCTTTTAAAAAGTTATTTTTGAAAATTTTAAATAACTAGCTGAATAAAAATTCACTTCTTCTTTCATTCACCGTCTGATGTCATCTTGCTAAAGATTTATTTACTTTTTAGCTCCCAAATGGCGCCTTCGTAGAATTAAAAGTAGTAATGGCATTTAATATCGAACAGAGAACTAATTTAAAATAAATAAATTTTTTGTCGCTTTTACTTTGTTACAAAGAGAAAAGTGTTACAATAAAACTAATTTATCAAAATTCAATCGCCCTGGAGGTTAATTATCATGCTTTAAGCCAGACTTCCAAAAGCCGTGAAGCTTGACGTCAAAGTTTAATTCGATTTTATATAAAAGTTCGAAGCGAGCGTTTAATGTTATCACAAATTTTGCCTGTTAACAAGAAATTTTTTTCTTAATTTTATAAAGGAAATAAAAAATGTTCTCTAGGATTGCGTTTATTAAATGCCGATTGAAAATCGCCTTTTTTCATTTATTGATAGCGATATTTTAATGACAGCTTATATTTATCGATGTGGAAAAAAGTGGCTATCCTTTGCTGTCAATCACTTATCTACTTTAAATACAAAAATTTTCTGTTTTCTTCTTTTTGTGAAATTACGCATTTAATTTTCTCAACTCTAACATTGAATATTTTAGATATTTATATAGATATAGAAAGTAAAATCGCTTAATTTCTTAAAAATTTAACTATCATCAGGCAAAGAGGAAAAAATCTATAGTCGAGAACAAAAATTTTTCAGTTAATTCTGAAATTTATAATTGAAGTAATCTGCGCATACCAAATCAATCAAATTTAATCGCATCGAAGCTTTAACGCTTGATTACATCGTTTAATTTTTTATGGCTTTCAATGTCTAATTTAATCCTTATTTTACGACGCGTAAAATTGCAATTAAAATGTTTACTACAGACGAATGTTTTGCCAAACTCTATATCAACCTGTTTGAAGGCAAAATCATTATTTTTGTGCGCGATAAACTTCGTTAGCGCAGTTGATTTCATCCGACTTCGATGCATCGATTGATTTTGTGTTGATTTTTGGTGAGAACAATGAATAAAAAAATTGTTAAAATTTCACAATTTGGCCCACTTTTCAAAAACAATAAAGTATCGATGAATTTTTTTAACAAAAATGAGCGGAAAAAATCAAATTAAAAAATTTAATTAAATATTGGCGCTCAGAACAAAAAATATTGAGCAAAATATGAAATATGATCGCTGAAAGTTAAGCTCACCAAACTAAAATTACTTTTTAGCCCTCGAACTTTTTTACACGTCTATTCAACTATCAATTAAAAAATTAAATTTTGAAAATTTTTGTTTGCTTGACATTCACTCACGCGATTTGTATTTCAAAAAGTTTACCGACAACAATTTCGCATGAAAGTTCATTTTTATAATTTTGAAATCTGTATATGTATTTGAAATAGAAAAATTTAAATTATTAAGTTTTTATTATTATAGCTGGTGCGTAAATGCAACAAAAAAACTTTAAAAATGTGTCAGAAACGCTTCGGGTTTGGTTTGAATTTTTTTCTGGCCATTATACCTTCTGGGCGAATTCAGTGGCGAACTAAGCATGTGTCTAAGAAATTAAAAGCAGCAGCGGCGGCGGCAAAGAAACATAATTCCTGCGTTTTTCGTTTTATTCTCTATTATACAGCGTACAGCGAAAAGCGAAATGATTTTTTAAGTAATCGTTACGCTTAAGTTTTTAGAAAAAACGTATTATTTGTACGTCTAATAGATGACAAAATAATACCGGCCGCCTTTTAACGCGTCAAAATTTTGTTATATAAGAAGAAGAAGAAGAAGAAAAGGTATAACTATTAGGTTAGATGGATCAAAAATAATTATCACTTAAAAGAGAAATATTTTCTGCTCACTTTTTTAACGCTCGCCTCTGCACACTTTTTAAGAAAAAACATTGGTCAACGCGAAATGCATCAACAACATGTGTTAACTAATGTTTTGTGTTATTTTCTTATTTCTTAAATTCGTAAAGCAAGTCGCGAAGCAATGAAATGAGAAAGAGCGAGAAGAGTGTTGCTTAGAGCGCAATCCATTCAATTTTTCTCTTTCTGAGCGAGTAATTTTAGGGTCCATCGCGCCCATTTTTGGACCGCGTTCTTCGATTCGACACCTCGTTAATAAATTGGTTCGTGTTGGGATCAGGAAAATTATTACTTTCACCCGCCGAACCGTCGTTATTTTTTTTTTCTTAGCGCATTGAATAAAGGGCAAGACGCTTTAGTTGCCAAAAAAGAGCGAAAGCTAGTGAAGATCACCCTCGGAGTGTTAGCGCTGTCTCTTGCGAATGAGAGAAGAGAGTGAGTAAATGAGTGAGCAAAACGAGGATCGATGTTTATTGCATTAGCCAATTCATCTATCCCTCACTTCTTCGCACTCTTTTTAAAGCGGCAAAAAATGTTATGCATAAATTTCATCTTATTTTTTCTGTCGGACTTTCAAAAGCATAGAAAAATAACATGTGTTTAATAAATAGAGACTTCACGAAATAGTTTTTATAAATGGTTAAAATGCGAAGTTTGCTTTCAAAAGCTGTTTGTTAGGAAATCGGCTACAACGTGACTTTATGTTTCATTTTCAAAACTTACTTAACATTCGTTTTGAAAAGAGAAGAGCGTCAGTCTTTGAAAGAGAAGAAGCGAAATTAATCGCCAAAAACGGTACTTCGCCTGAGAACCGACTAAAAGAAAGCAATATTTTCATTGAAGTAAGCTTTCTTTAGGTTTTCAGGCACAAGCATGGCGAAGCAATTCAAACCGCCATCACGTAACCTTTAATTAAAGTCGGAATCCTTTACAAATTCTAAGTCAGTAAATCTCAACAACTTTTTAAATCTTTTTTTAATAGGCACGAGCTTTTTAAAAAAGAATCTCGATATTTCGTTGAAAACACTTATAAATATTCTCGAACATATCATTTTTATTCTAATTGCATTAATTTGTGAATATTTCAACTTCTCTGAAATAGCAAAGTGGCTGAAATTTTTATTTTGAAATTGTAATACATGAGGATTACAGTAAATTAATATTTTGAAGTTTCTTTTCTTAAATTAATGAACTCAATTAGAGTTTTGTCGATGAAACTTGATGAATGTCGAGAAAATTTATGATATTTATTAAAGCGGCTCGCAAAATTGAACGAGACAAAATAAGCAATGAAAAAACGTATATAATGAGCACCCTGTACTTCAATCTAATCAATTAACATTTCTAAATTTCTTGTGAAAATCAAAGTGCATCAGGCGCCTTGCGAAGGACATATACTTTTAATGTAATTACTGTCTCATTTTTGGTGATTATAAATTACTTTTTTATTGTAATAGCATTCGTGAATATCTCAGTATGCAATGCTTCTATTTATCTCTCTCTCTCTCTCTCTCGCTCAATAATTTCTAAATTTCTTCTATCTAAATTTTCGATCTGTCTCCTTTCTTGCCTACAGCGAATTAAATGCGATATGCATACGGGTTTTAATTATTACATTGCTTAACATGTAACTGAAGTAAGTTAACTGAAAAATTCAGTTTTAAGTGCATGTACTGTAAACAAGTGTGCTAAAGCCGAACTGTATTTATTTTCTAAACAAACCTAATCATTAAACTTTTATTTTAAAAATCAGGAACGAAAATTAACAAAAAGGTAGCCGCATCTATAAAAAAAAACGTAATTTACGTAACTAAGATTTTAAAACATCTCGAACATTGCGTAATTCAATTTTTTCAAAGAAAAGCAGTAAATTAGAAAATTGTCTATTAAGTGCAATCATTAGCTATCGAGGCACAAATTAATGGGTTATTCATGTTCAAGAGGTAATTAAAAAAATGAACTCAAACGATGCGCAAGCTTTTGAGAAGAAAATTTTGAAAGTGGCTAAAAATTTGCGTTTTTTTAACATATGGGTAATAAATTTAATTAAAGAGCAAACAGCACCCACCGCTTTTGATTATTTGCACACAAACCCTCAGGTTCATACCTAATCTATAAGCTTTCAATAATTATGGATATTAATTAATGCCTTGGGCTGTATTGCGGCTGTGAAAGGTTTACATTGAGTTGTAATTTTTCTTTTACCGAAAATAAATTATAGTTCCAAAATTATTTACCAAGTAAATATTATACTTTAAAACTTGTATTATATTTAAACGTGTATTTTTCGGTATTTAAAGGCTAATTTGAATTTAAAGCTATTCAAAAGAAGTATTTTGAATAGGCAAATAACTTTTTTGCATTGTTCTAAATTTGAACTCTTCAGGAACACTTAAGCAATATTCGAAAGGATTTTACGCCCGTATTTTATTCGCTAGAAAATATAGAAAAACGTTTTTTCTCAATACTTTAAAATTATAACTTGAACAAATTTTCATGATAATTACGTTAATTTACATAAGAATAAGAAACAATTTTAATATATTTCTGGCTCCAGGCTTTTGTCTACGAACCCATCCAAGAAGAAGAAGAAGAAGAAAAAACTTTAGTTAAATTGAATGCTTTAAACATTATTTTATTTGCAGTGTAAACCATTTAAATTTTGGTTGCAGTCAAATATAAAAAAGTGGCTACACTTTTATAGCTGTGCGTTTTTTTTTTACGAGCTCGCAAAGGAGACAGTCTAAGAAAACAGGCCCTAATGTTGTGGGCGAATATGTTATTAAAATTCAACTTCCCTGACTGTGATCAAATTAAATTAAACATGCTGATTTCAGTTAAATATGAAGAGAATTGATAATCAAAAATAGGGAAACAACCGTATGCAATAATCATTACACCGCAAATATCAAGACTACATTTTTCGCAGAGTAAAATTATAAGTGGAAAAGGTAAAAATTTAATTTTAGTGAAACAGATTTTAAGCACAAAATGTTACATCGAAGTTAAAAATTCAAAAAAGAATAAAAAAGAGAAGCGAAACTTAGCGAAGAATTTTTTTGAAGAGGAAAAAAACATAAACACATCTGAACAACAGGTATAAAGGCAGAAACAAGTGAGAAGAAAAAATTTTCTTCTCAAAAAGATGATGGATCGCCTTTTTATTTGAATGGTATTTAATTTCGATAATTTGCTAATCACAAGTTTTAAAAGCTGTCAAATATTATTTTCATATTTTTTCAAAATTTTTCTTTCTTTTTTTCATAATCAAGCGAAGTTATTTTGCAAATGCGAAAAGTGATTGTCGGCGCCAGTTTGAGGTTCATTTTTGATCAATTATTATTAAACAAACGCAAAATAAGGAATTTTTCTTAAAAATGAAACGTAACTATAAAGAAACAAAAAATTTTCATTGCTCAATATTTTTATTTTTCGAGCTTATTTTTAGCAATTTTCAACTGTTAAAAACTCCTTCTTGTTTAGGGGAAAACTAAGGAAGGACGAATGACTTACATATCGCTTACACTTTGATTTTCCTTGATTGTCGATATTTTTCTTTTCTACACTTTCTTGGCGAAAGATTTTTTAAACAAGCTAAGGCAAAATATTCTTATTTTCGTAACACAAAAACACTGTTATTCAATTCCAAAAATCGTGATAACTTTATCCAAGTAAACACAAACACAAATTTTTTCTGCGATCTTCATTTTTCAAGCAGAAGTTCTAAGTGAGCAGGCGAAATATGTGTTTATTTCTCCATGGAAAATATGGTCATTAAACAGTAACTATCTAACTCAAACACCTATAGAAAGAGAGAGAGAGAGAGAGCCCTTCAATTTCGCTTGAAAATGTACACTGTTATTTCAAAATTATAACATAAAAAATCAAACAGCGTGTAATAATCGAAGCCGCTTTTGCAATTGTTGGAAATAATCCTGTGTTTACGAGCTCTCTTCTCAGCTTTTTCTTCGCCATTTTTTTCACTTAAATCAATTTTCAACCGTAAATGCTTCGTTTTGTCACGCAATAAGATAAATCGTATTGCAAACGCTGTTAAATATCTTTTTTTTCTAAACAGACGTTCGCTCAATGCTCACTTAACAAGAAAAAATCAACAGTTATTAAGTCAATGGTTTTTCTTTTCTAAGTGAACATAGGTTTTACTATTCGCTTCACGCTGAAAAGAAAATCGATGTAATTTTTTCGACATACAAAGTTCTTCTTAATTTTAATAGTCATCATGTTCTTTATCACGCAGTATGAATTATCACAAACTATAAGCCTATTAAAGTGTGTAAAATCAAAAAGCTGACATAAATTGTAAACTTTGAAAAGTTATCTTCAATGGAATCCTGTTTATTTCATTTTATTGATTCACCTTTAATCTCTCAATGCCCTTCGTTTACCAAATATTCCGTTAAATTTTTAAAATTTCTTCACTAATGAAAAACTCTTTAACTTTAAAATTTTTTAAGTAAATTTTTGTGCAAGTTCAGTTTGGACAGGTATTATAACAGAGTGACATTTGCAAAATGTTTCACATATTTCAAAAGATGAGAAGTGACTGAAATTTTAATGAAGATGTAAATATGTCATAGATTAAATGTTAATTTTTAAGAAACAATGCTAGCGCAAAAAGACGTTTCCTGATTGAAAATCGCGATTCAAATATCGACTTCTTTTAGGCAAATAATCTCAAATGTGAATAGAAAAGAGAAATTCTTTATCGCTAAAATTTGTAATTAGAATAAGTCCTTTGATCAAATATAGTTCAAAAATTCTATGAAAAGTAAATTTAATGTTCATGTTGAATTAAACAGTGCACCGAAATTTGCGAAGAAAACAAAAGTGACCTAAAAAATAAAATTTGGGACAAAAGCTGAAAACAAAGAGATACTGTAGGTAGTAATAGTTTCGTGCTTGGTGATGATCTACATTTTCCACATAGAAAAGAGCACAAAGTAGTGCTTACTGCTCACCACTATTTGCTTTGAGTTAAAAGTTAGTCTATGCTTTTTACGTGAATATTCCTTAACTTTCGATTTCTTGTTCATTATTCCTTCAAAATTCATTTGAGTTAATATACATCAGTCTTCTCAAAAAATATTTTGTTTATTCTTTGCTTAGCCTACTTTCACAATATTTGATTTCTTTAAAAATGAAGCTCTCAATCTATAATTTCAAAAAATTTGTTTCAACTTTATCAATATCAAAATATAAAATTACCTAAGAATGATGACTATATATGATGAACAAAGTTGGAGACATTTAATTAATTCATATAATGGGAAAATTTTATATTTTGGATAAAAGTGAAGTGAATAAAAGATTGAATTTAATGTGAAAAAGCGTATATTATATGAATAAGACAGATGATAGCAAAGTTTAAAAGAATATTTCGAGTATTGAAATACAATTCAATGTTTGTGTTCAATTTCAAAGTCATTTTTTAAAAGTTTCTATTCTAGTTTTACAATAAATGAGTATTTCATTAAGAAATATTTATTGACTTTTTACTTTTCAATGTAAATAAATTTGCTTAACACAATGTTCACAAAAAAGAGTTAAAAATTAAGTTAGTTGTAAGTTAAAAAAGATAATTGATACGAGAATATGTTTAGTTACACAATGAAACTTATGTACTTTCTGTAAAATGTTGTTAAAATATTTGGCTAAAAACAAAATTGTTTCGTAAAAAGGGTAAAACTGGCGTGTTTGTGAAATTAAGGTTCAACGATCATAAACACAATTGAGAGCTGAATTGTTTTATTTTTCTACTTAAAAGAGGTTTTACTAAGCAATTCCGTGAATTTTGGCTTCTCATAACTGTTAAATTGAGATGCTCAAAAATGAAGACACAAGGGAAATATTAGAGAAAGGAAGAGAGAGCGACTTTACTACCTTAAGCATACATATTTGAGTAAAACTTATGAATCACTAAATCAAATCAACTTTGATTTTTAAGAATAAAACGGCATATAATTGAAGGTAAAATCATATTTCATTGTGTTTGTACTGATTATTATCAATTGAAAAATCTTTTTGCAAAGTGTGTACTTTTGAAAATAGCGCGAACAAAACTCAAGCGGGAAACGAAGGCGGGTTAAAGGAATGGACAGAAAATGCGTTCAATTTGAAAGCAATGTTTGAAAATTGAAGAATGGCATCGAAAGCGATTTGTAAAAACGGCATCAATTGTTACCGCAAAAAACCCTGTCCACTTTCAACAGTTTTCTCACCCGTGGCTTAATACTCAACGCGACGACCGCAACACCGCCGCCCGCGACGAGAGTGCGGCGAATGCGAGTAAAAGGCAGAAAGTGTCCGATTGCGAAGAGTGTGTTTTTGGCTTCCATTTGACAAAAGTGAACGGAATCGACGACGAATACAACCGCTTCTTGTGTATGGATATTCGCGACATCCTCTCGTCGAAACACGGAAAGCTCAAGAAGTCGATTCATTTCAATTACATGTTTGAAATCGATTGGTTAAGAGTAAATTTGGTCATCTTAAAGTAAAAAAGATATTATCGGCTGTTGGAATTTCTGATAAGGTTGACTCATCGTGGCCTGTAATTGCTCAGTTTTCAAGTATTGGTACTCTTGGCTCTACACCTGAGCGTTGGTTAACGGGCGAATTTCTAGACAGTCTTAAGACGACTGGCAACCGGCCGGAATTCAAGAAGACTTTTTTGAAACTTATTTTCCCATGTGTGGAGGATGTGCGAAATAGTTTAGAGGGATACATGGCTGGTGGATCACTGCCTTACAGTGAGAATGTGGCGAAGAAGCAAGAGTATTTAAAATCGTATTTACATCGGTGGAAAAGTAAACTAAGAGGAAGAGATAGAGCATCACCTCACATCAAATCTTACACTCGCGTATCGCCTGATATGAAACACATTGCCTGGTTTATGCTCACAAGTGCAAACCTTTCGAAAGCTGCCTGGGGAGCTTTGGAGAAAAATGGAACTCAACTTGCCATCAGATCCTATGAATTAGGTGTTCTTTTTATACCTAAAATGTTTGTAAGTGTGCTGTTGGGTCAAAGAAGCTTGTGATGAAAAATAAACAAATGAAAATAATCTTATTTTTAGGGCAGTGAAGAATTTTTTAAAGTCGCTCGAGAACAAAAACTTGATGGCGATGGTGTGAATGCTCCTTTTTCGTTTCTATTACCATTCGATGTGCCCCTAACTCAATACGACTCGCGAGGTTTGTTAGCCCGTTTTTATAAGATATATTAAAAATGATTAAATTTGGAAACGCCTGTGATTTCTTTTTAGATGAACCGTGGATTTGTAATATTGAGTATGATGTGCCC
>NCKU01001447.1:0-25594 GCA_003675995.1 Dinothrombium tinctorium | reverse complement strand
GTGAACACTTGGCCACCTCCCCGTGGTACTCTCTGGGCAACAGGTTGTCAAAACCTGGCTAAGAGCCAAGTGCAGAGAAGAAAACCAAAATTTTCGGTTTCAATGATTTTCGCTTTTTGAAAATAGATTTTTTGCTAAACTTTCAAACTTGATTTTGATTCAAAAACATACCCTGAGAAGAAAAGAAATCCTTACATAAAATCGGAAAAAATTTTTATTGTTGCACAATAAACCATGTAAAGCATTTTCTCTCATTACTGAGTCGAACGATTTTCCATCGAAGTTTTGCACTGTTTGTGGAATTTTTCTGTTAAAATGACAAGAAAGAACATCAAAATTTCATAGTTCAACTGTTAACAGCATAGTTAAATCACTTTTGCCCAAAAATCAGCATGCAAAAATAATCGTCGAATGCTCAAGACAATGAAGTAATGCTTCTTTTGTTTCAGCACTGTATCTTTCGTCGAGAGGTGCAGTAATTAAGAAAAAAAAGTAAATTAGTGCATTTTAACATTTTAACCACAAAGTTGCGTTTGTGAAAACTTTTCCTCTTCTAATGAGTCGCAATAAGGCGAGAGTCCCGAACGAAGAATCGAAGCCGAAAGCGCTTTTATTGAAAAATGGTCACGTTTCTCTGTTGTTGAATCGAAAGCGAACAATGCTTCTTTTACTTTTCGATTCGTTCTTTTCGATTCTCACCATTTTCTGGCTTCTTTTGTGGCCCTTTTGTGCTGCAATTTGGGGCACGGAAACCGTCGCGCGACAATCCATCTATTATCTTGTGTTTTGTCTCGTTTCGGACGCAATCAAAAAATGGTTTCAAAGTATTTCGGTAATCGCTTGTTTCACTCGCAACACTCGCTTTAATCGCTTCATTTTCTGCTCTCTTTCTCAGAATATTTTAGGAGTCACATTTGGCACGGCAATCGAATTAATCGTTTTGGCAGTGATCTTTCTCCAACCGTTCACTTTTCTGCCCACATTCGTTGTGGTTTTTTACGCGATTTTACTTAAATATTTCGCAGAAATTTGTTTCATTTTCATTGAAATTAACGAAATTTTGAAAACCATTCGAAAATTGGGCAATACCTTCAGTGAATGGATTTACGAGAGTGATGAAGATCAATGGGGCTTTAAAGTGCTCGTTATTTTTATTAGTGTTATTTGTTATATTTTGGGCTCAATCATTATAAAAGAAGGCCTTTTGATTACGGTTCACACAACATTTACTCAGTGAGTTCAAGTAATCATCCGATATGTCAAACTGCTAAAATCGTTTATTTTAACCAGTTTATCGCTATTATTGATAACATTGAACGTATTTTCAATGATCGCAACTATTTGGAAAGAAGAGGGTAAAAAATTTTTATCCTAAAACGTCGAAATTATTTCGGAATTAAGTTTGAATAACTAATTTTTTTTATTCATAGGCATAATAAGCGATAGTTCTTTGATATTTTTAGCATCGAGTTGCTTCATTTACGCGGCTGTCGTTGTCAGCATTCCAGACAAGAGCAATGCGTAAGTTGCCACAAATTATTACATTTCTTAAATGACCTAAGATTTATTTTTTACTTTAAGATGAAGTTAGCTGCAATGAGTATTTTCGTAAGCATCGCTTTCTACAAATTTACTTAGGTCAACATATATCTCATAAACCCGGCAAAGTTCTTGAATTATTGTCTCAATGATCTCCTCCGTAATATCTTCACACAAAGCTTGTTGCCAATGAACTCTTGCTTTCTCGTCATAAGGCACCTTGATTTGATTACATTCAAGCGCAAATTGAATTACAGCGATCGCAATGTGATTAATTTTGAAATGAAAGCATCTTGGACTCCTGTAAAAGTCATTTAAAAAAGCTTTGCTGTTGTGAGACAAGCGTGAGATTATTTGCCGATCTTTGCCCAACCATGCAGTTAGGCTTGTTAAATAGAAACGCAAATGTTTATGTGGTTTTTCGTAATTAAGATTAAATTGAAGCATTCTCAAAACTAATAGTTCGCATCGAACAATGCTTTCCTTAAGGCAAAGATATTCTTGCAATGAGTCGAGGCTTTTCTCTTCACCCCTTTCTTTATGCATGGTCGAGTAGTAAACAGCGATTAAATTTCGAATATTTATCTTATCCTCTTCCACTTTACTTGCCAAATAAAGGCAAGTAGCTGCGATTAAATTCGCATCATATGCAATGCTTGACGAGCATTGCTCGAAAAAACGATGAAAGTAAACAGCTGCTGCACACCATGTTTCACGTTGTAGTTTTAATTCGTTGCATGACTTAAACAAAACGCTGATAGCTTCTTTTGGCGACATTTCATCGATGACAAATCAAAATATTCTTATGTTAATTTCATCTTTTCTTAGCGCGTTGCCGTGGAAAATTGAAGTGAACAAGCCATTGCTGTATCAAATTCTCGAAATTCCTGAAAAAACCACAGGTACTTAAAAAAAGCCGATCACATGTGTTTCAAACCTTGAGGCTTTCGTTTTTTTTTTCAGTATGCGCGAGCGATGCCATCAATTGGGTGAAGCGAAACTATGGATTCTGGTTTTGGACCTTCTTTATTATCAGACTTGTTCTGTGTGTAAAGTGGCTTTTTTCGGAAGACAATAAAGATATTGCTTTAAATGTAAGCTGATTTTTTCCTATAAGACCTACTTTTAACACTTTTTATTAGGACTCTGACCTCTACATTAAGTTTCGTCACACTTTAAAAGAACCAAAACTTATTGACAAATTTACATTGACCAAAGTTACCGCAGTGTGCATTTACACACAAATGATTTTGCAAAATTCTCAAATCGTAAATATACAAACGTACACTCTGTTTAATTTGGGTTTTGCTGCCTCATCGAAAATTCTTGAGAGTTTTTTGATTTGCATTTTATATCTCTCTAACCTTTTACCATCGCAGGATGATTGAAATGAAAATATCCCGAAGTATTTTTTTTTATAAATTCGTTAAGTTTGACAATACTTAAAGTTTTCTTTAATACTGAATTAAATTTTTCAGTTACTTGTCATTTTCTAGTGAAGAAACACTGAAGAAAACAAATCTTGGCCTTGTTTGTAACAAGCATCTCAATTTTATGTAATATTTACAAGCAACGCTTTGTTTTCTTCAATGTTGAACGGAATCGCAAAGGAAGTAAAACTATTTATATTCAAACAAGCACACTCATGTCCAAAGTAAACTGACTATGAAGCAAATAAATTTCCGAAGCTTATATTCAGTACCAAGAAATTTATTTTCTTCTTTTTTAATGAAGTAAGTTTATTTTTAACTTTTTGTGGTTCAGCTTTACGTCGAAATATACTAAAATAGTTTTTATTTTTGTGAGAAATTGGTGAATAAAAATTCATTTTGCTCCAATTGACAAATTTATTCTCATGAAATGAGTATCACAATTAACAATTATCGAAAATTTAAAAAAATTAAGTATGTTTAAAATTGAGACTGTCAAACAGTCAAACAGTTTAAGTATTTGTTTTTGTCGAATATAATATTGATTTCACTGAAAGATAATTCAGTTTTGCTAATCGGTTACAATGAGCATTAAAAACGATTTAAACCTGATTGTGACAATATTCGCTTTAAGTGAACAGTCTTTCGATGTCATCTATAGAGAAAAAGACGAATATGTAGAGCAAGAAATGACTGCGATCGATTTAAACCTGCGACATCATTGAATTGTTCGCGCCTTAAAATATCAAGCAGGGAACCAACATTTGCTTTACTTCCTTTCTCTGCTTTCCACTTTTCAAACAACGCAACAACGCATAATTTGAGATCCCACATTAAGATATTGGCCTGAATTTGAATTTGAGAACTCGATGTGGACGGAAGGCCCAAAGCGTGTCCGAGCAGTGTCCAGTTTTTAACCACATGACAATTGTGTTTCAACACATCGATAACTTCATTGCTCACTTCTGAAAACAAACGCACGAATTCATTACTTTAGATAAGAGTTGTAAACAAAGTTTTACGCCAAACAAAAGGAGGGTTCGGCGCTAAAACTGTTTACTCAAAGCGTACCGAATTCACGGTATGCGTTGTGCGATTTTTCAACGTTGTTGTTGTCGGGAACGAGCTGTTCGTAAAGCCAAAAATAATCTTCGCGCAGCGAGTCGCGAAAGTGAGAGAATGCGAGCGGACCGCGCAACGGGAGTATGAAAAGCAGCTTTTGCATTTTGGCGCGCGGCTCGCTTTCGCTGCTTATCGATTCAGCATCGTTCAGAGTGAGGATTCCATCGGCGACCAGTCGCGGAACGATGTCAATCGCTTTCACGCTGTCGACTAGTTTCGAGTTCAGTTTTCGCAACGCTCGCTTTTCGCTTTCGTTCATACTTTTTGCCGCTCTTTTGTTTCGCAACTTTTGGGGACTTTTATCGATTTGCGAATTCGTGTTTCTCGCTTTTCGAAACAAAGCGCGCACATTTCTCGATTCTTTCATTTTTTCTCGAAACGCATTGCAATGCAATAAACTTTTCTCAACTTTTTTCGAAACCGAAAATTGAAGTTTTGAGTGAAAATGACAAAAAGCAGAAACGATTGAAGCGCAAAGCGTGAAAAGCAAAATGTTTTCGTAAAGCGCGCGCGCTTTTCGCTGTTTTCCCGCTCTCATTTAAAGCTGCGTTTGTTTGCAAAACTTTTAGCGTCTTTCGTTTCGTTTTCGCAGCGATGGATTCAAATGAAAACAACGATTTCTTGGAGTCACTTCGCGTTTATTACAAACTGCTGTTTCCTTACAGACAGTTCTACAAATGGCTAACTTTCGGCGACGGTTTGTTTATTTCGTAATTTCAATTCGAATTTCTCAATTCGATTTTCTCTCGTTTCGCAGAAAACGGCAATTTTTTCAAACGTCGCGAGTTTTCGTTCACATTAACGGGCGATATTTACATTCGTTATCAATGCTTTCAAAATAGAAACGAAATGGAAAAGGCGATTCAAAACAAATTGCCGGAAAAGATTGACTTCGGCGCGGTTTACAACATTCGTCCGGACGAAGGCAAAAAGAATCTCGTCTCGTGTTTTCCCATCGAAAGGGAATTGATTTTTGACGTCGATATCAACGATTACGACGACGTTCGCAGCTGTTGTGAAGGTTCGAGCATTTGCCTCAAATGTTGGCCTTTCTTGACCATAGCTATGAAAATATTACATCGAACGTTGACCGAAGATTTCGGCTTCGAGCACATTCTATTCGTTTTTTCTGGTCGAAGAGGCATCCATTGCTGGGTGTTAGACAGAAGAGCGCGAGAACTAAGCGACAAAGCGAGAGCTGCTATCGTTAGCTACATCAGTCTCGTTGAAGGTGGCGCATATCAAAGCAAGAGAGTCAATTTGGACAGTTCCAGAAGTCTTCATCCGAGTGTTAGTGAGTCACTCAAAATAGTTGATTCGTATTTTGAATCGTTGATAGTTGAGAAACAGAGATTTTTCGACAATGTCGAGAATGTTAAAAAATGTATTGATTGGTGTACGGATCCGGAGTTAAAATCGACTCTAAGCATCAAATTTTTAGAAAACAAAAATTCCATTAAAAATAGTTCTGAAGTTTGGTTAAACTTTAAAAATATCGTCGAAGGTTGTCTCAACAGTAACAAGAATATAGGAAGTCGACGGAGATCAAAGCATTACCTCGCCGAACTTCAACTTCAGCTGTTGTATCCTCGTCTTGATGCCAACGTTTCAAAAACAATGAATCACTTGTTAAAATCGCCATTTTCTGTCCACCCGAAAACCGGTAGAGTTTGTGTTCCAATCGACATCGAAAAAGTTGATTCGTTCAATCCTTTCACTGTACCTCAAATCAACGAACTGATAGTTGAAATCAACGAATTCGATAAGAAAAGCAAAAATGATGATGCTTCAAACGTGAAAACTTTTGAGAAAACAAGCTTAAGAGAAAGTATTCGCTTCTTCGATAAATTTGTCGAAAAATTTGTCGACAAGTGTAAAAAAGAGAAGAAACCAAAGCAAGATATTAATTTTTAAATTTTCTTCTAATTTTGAAAGTTTATAAAACCATCAAATGCATAATTGTTTATCTTTTATTTTCACAATAAAAACACGTTATGAAATGTAATGGAACAATAAAATGCGTATTTTAGCCACTTAATTATCTGGTTAAACTTAACGAACGAAAACTTAAGAATGTTAAATCTTAAAAATTAGTTTTTGCATTTAAAACAATTGAATATTTTTATTACTAAAGGGTACACCTAACAATGTATATTTGCGTTATTTTTGTTAAATCAATTAAGCAAACTAAATAAAGGAATATAATTAAATTGAAAAAAAAACTTAAGAAGTTACAGCGATTTAGCTGCTTTTTAAATCCGCAATGAGAATCTGATTTTACCGTTTTTTCCAGCACTCTAATTAAATACCCGATTTTTACAGAGTAGGATGCAAAAAAATAACATGTTATTACGTTTTTTCCTCGCAAAAGCTTTTTAGAGCTTGTAAAAAAATCACAAATTTTTTTTTCCTAGTATTGATGCTGTGCCTATAAAACAGGATTTTTTCATTTCTCTTAATCAATAATAGAAATAATTAATTACAGCTCAACTTCTTCAATGAAATTCTCTATATTATAATTTCGTTTAAAAAAATTGGTCATTTGAACAATTGATGAAGCGATGATAATTAAGAGTTCGTTGCTCGATATAAACTATAACTTAACTTTAATATAATTTTAAATTAAATTTACATCAAAACTATTAATATCGATTAAAGCAATTATTGTAGTAATACGATCCGAAGTAATTACACCCTTACAATAAAAAGAAATTAGCGAGATTTGATTCGAGATTAGAAAGGCCCAATGTGAAATTAAGCTCGCCGCCTTAAATAAAAATCCAATAGGAAAATGAGTTGACGCATATTTTTTGTTTTATCAAATAAGCGCAGAGTTCAAAGTTGAGAGCTCATGGCTTCTAAAAATTAAATCTATGGGCTACATACCTAAATCGTAGAGCATATTTTTATAATTATGAAACTTTGAAAAAGAATTGAGCATATAGAGAGCTCAATAATAGCTTAGAACGAGGGTGGTATAACACTGAAAATCTGAGCAAGAAGGAAAATAAAAAACAACAAAAAACTCGGAAATTTCCATAGAAAAATTTTGAGAAAATTTTTTGAAGAAATTCTTCGTCTTTATTTTTGTTTTTGATTTATATCTTAATTTATGCAATTTTAACGAAAGATATATTTTCTATTTATTGAAAGTTATTCAATCAAAGCTGTAAAAAAATTATGTGAAATTATGTGAATTTTATAATGCAATAGTTAAACAGAACTTTAGGTTTAAAACCCTCATCAACGCGCTAGTTTTCACAAATTTTTGCTTTAGAAAATTCCTTCTTATTTTACTGTTTTTGTTTTCATTCTTGCTCAGCTTTTTAGAGTTTTCCAGCATGGCTTTAAAGACAATCATTCTATTCTTATCTAAAATAATTTTAATTTTTATCAATCAAAAATGAGAAATTAAATGAATCTCTAAAAAAAAATTCACAAAATCTTGGAATACACACGCTCGTAAAAATCTTTATTTGCTTTAAATGCTTGTAGCTCCCGAAAAATTGCACGAATTTTCCAAATTTTTAATAAGTCTACAAAGGCATTCTATGTCAAGTATAAATTGAAAAAGTCAGCACTTAATCGACGATTTAAAGCTTGTTTCTTTTAAGTCTCAAAAATCAGTGTTAAAAATTTGTTTGGCGAGTGTTTTAAAATTAAACTTACAAGCAAATTATTTTTTGTACCTCTTCGCGATTTCAATGAAAGTTTGCATGAAGACAGAATTTCTTGTTTGTGTTTAGAATTACCCTCATCATAGGTGCGAATTTTGCGCGTGACGCAAGTTATTCGCATGCAAACTTTAACATTATGTCTATGGCGAAAATTTTTTTCAATTGCGGGTCTAAATCTCGACTTGTTTTCATCCGATTTGTTTTAAATGTTAAAACTCATAATTTGCTAGATATTATTATTCTTTATCTCTATAATATTAATGTTAAAACATCTTAAAAGCGATTTTTCAGTGTTTTGGTACAGAATTATGAGACATCTTTAATAAGAAAGCAGTTGAATGCTATTTTCAAATAAAACAAATCGGGTGAAAATCGGTCGAGATTTAGACCCGCAATCGAGAAAATAAAATTTTTCGCCATAGACAAAGTTCGCACCCGAATAACTTGCTTCACGCGTAAAATTCGCACATGATGAGGGTAATTCTCAATACCCACATGAAGTTCTATCTTCATACAAGTTTCATTGAAATCGCGAACGGCTACAAAAAGGAAGTTTCCTTGTTAGATATTTTCCACAAATCAATAAGAATTTTAGTCGAGGTTTTTTACATTATCTTCTTAACATATCTAATACAAAAAGCTGGATTGGAAAAATTCTTAATAAAAAATGTTTAATTCATAAACAATGATTTTCTTCACCGAATCAGTGAATTGACAAATGCAGCTGACTGTATTGCGTCACTTTTTAAAATCTCCACCACTTAATCAGCTGATTATTTAAATTTTGAAGACTTTAAAAAAATGAATGAATCACGAATGATGATCTGGGCTTAAACTTAATCTTCTCTCGCATGTAAAAAGTCAAAGTTCTCGTTATTTTTATCTGACACAAGCTTAAAACAATTTTGTGGCTCATTTAGCACTGTTAACATTTCGGTTTTCAATTTTTAAACAGTGAACTAAGCTTTGTAAATGTCATTTGCCACTTAAATACGTTTAAAATGTTTCAAATGCTTGTTTCTATCAAAAACTCATTTTTAAACGAAACTGACCAAAGCAGTTATGAGAAATGTTTTATATTAAATTATTTTACTAACAAATAAGGTTTGTTAGACGTTATACAAAAAACATTTGATTTATTGCTAAAGAAGTTTGCATAGTCATAAATATGCTAAAAGATTTGATTTAACGTTCAAAGCCCACCAAATCTTTCAATTATATAAATTCTTCATTTTTTTGGACCCATGTTAAGATGATATTTTAAAGAATCAAATTTGAAGCAAGTCCATTCGCTTTGTAAATTTTAGCGCTTGTTGTTTGTCGAGACATGTTTTTCTACTGTGTCGAAATATCGTCATTGAGTGAACAATTTCTGCGCTTCTCTAAAAGCGTCGCAAATTGTTTTCTAGTCAAAAGCACAATGCCAAGAAGTTCTTTCAAAATTCTTAAGTTTAAAGTCAACAATAAACATCGTTTCGACAATGGAGAATTTTCACTTTTTCTCTATTCTAAACTGATTTACTCATAAAAGCAACTTGAGGGTACGTTGAAATCCCTTACTCCACTTGAACTTTCTGGGGGAATTAAATAACACGTGGGCATAATTTCATCGATCTTAAATCAAAAAAATTCTCTAAGTTTAAAATCACAAACGCTTCAAATCACACAGCACACGATCTTTTAATTAATTTTAAATAATAAAGTTTAAAAGTTTTAAAGGGGACACTCTATAGAAATAAAAGTGTAATCGCAGTAAAAATTCTTTTTGAACAGATTAAAATTCAAAAGATAACAACGAAGTTAACTTTTTTTTAATTTTTGAAGCTCTTTAAAGTGCTCAATATCATATGATATGTGAAAAAGGAAATTGAAACTCGCTTAAAGACTTTAACTCCCCGGGCGATGCTCACCTTTTCGAATGTTTTAAGTGTTTTGTAGAAAATAATTCTAAAAAAAGTAAAGTAAATTAACATTTTCCAAGCGATTGCTCAAACATAATGATGATCTAGTGTTCAAGACTATAATTCTCGCTGCTCGATCGAAAATAAGCTTGTTTTTGCCGTCAAGCACAAACAAAATGACGCGAAAATTTTAGACGCAACGCGTTTCCATTCATTGTTTTTGCCTGTTTACATTCTTTTCGAAAAGCAGAAACTCACTTCATAAAAATAATCGCAAGTCTTGTGCGATCACAAAAGCGAAGCAGCGAATCGCGGTATTACGGCCTCGGACAAGAATAAATTTCTCATTAAATTTTTTTAATTGCAACCCTCGAACGCGATAGGCGCTCGCAATCTTTTCGTTGGCTTTCCGCGTTCGAACAGTTCCACTTCGGCGACGAATGGACAAACGAATTTGCGGAGGAAAAATAGAAAATCGCGAAAGCGGCAATTAAAGTGAAGAGAAGTGTGCAGCTTGAAATTAAGCACAAAAGTGTGACGAAAATCGATCCTTGACAGCGATATCTAACTTTGCTCGTTATTTCGTCTGTTTTCGATTGACGTCAAGCAGCAGCGTTTATTTTGTAAATTTAATTGAAAATTTAGCAAATCAATTAAATTGTTTCTACGCTAGTCGAGTGCATATTGCGCGATGTGCATTCAAAAACATTGAATTTTTTAATCAGTTTGCTGTTGATTTGCGCGTTACGCAAATTGCTCGTTGATCAAACGAAACGCCAGAATGCGAAAACGTCGAACGTAATCGCATTTTGATCTTTGAACAAATTGTTTGCGCTTTTCAAACAGCTCTTATTTCGCATTAGACACGCTTTTTGCACGAAATAAAGTATGAAACGCGATAGAGGGCAAAGAATAGTGAAAAGAGGGCGAAGAAGAGCGATGATTTAAAGGATGTTTCGCTCGCAACCGCCACTCGATCCCCGCAGAAGCTCTCTTTGCACAAATGTGTCGCAAGTTACTTTCCTTCGGCTTTTTGACGCAGCGAACGTAGTTTTCATTTTCTCACTTTTTTTTAATCGTCGTGTTTCTCTAAAAAAGCAGCGAACAAACTTTTCATCGCATGCACTTGGTGCTCGTTTTGTGAGCGAATTTCATTTGTTCGAAAAGCGAGAAAATGTAAGCGAATATACATTAGAACATTTTTGTATAGCAATCGCCTCGTTTCACTTTCGTTTTCTGTTTTGCAACGAGAAAAGTTCGTTCAACTTTTGTGTAGAAGACACAAAAAAGGAAGAAACCGTTTTTTACTTCAAACTTTTTCACTTCACTTCGAACAGCGAACGAAAAGGGGTGCGGTTTTCGAAATTAGTAGTCGATATTCGCGACAATCTCAAAACTTTTTTCTTTTCCAACATCGAGAACAAATGCGAGTTCGTGTGTGCACTTAAAACGTGCGCGTTCTCTTATCGCCGTTATCACTTCGAGTTTTAAAGCAAGCGAAAAGTGTGTCGAAGAAATAAACGCGAGAGGCGATTGTCGAAACGAGTGTGTAAAACTGTTTGTGAAGCGAATCAGCGGTTAACGAAGTAAAAATTATTGCGAAGTGCGAGCAAGAAAAAAACATTAAGAAAAGCAAATTCGTCCCGTTTTCTTCTCGCGTAGAAAACGGGGAAGCGGAGAAACGATCGAGAATTGCGAGTGCTTTTGTACGGACACTGCAATAGCCGTGATCGAAAGTGTGAAAGTGAGCAAATGGGATCCACTTCGTGTCTATTTCCGCCAGCCACATGCAGTTCACTGTTCGTTTCGATCTTCGTTCAGGTACGCGTATTTTCATTGCATTTTCTTTTCCAATAGTTTTATTATTGAAAAAATGTCGTTTAAATTTGCGACGGAAAATGTGTCACGTTTTTTATTGAAGAGAAAGCATATTCAATATTCGATTGTGAGCAGCGCGCAGTGAACAACAAAAATTGAACCGTACGCTCGGTTTGTGTACTGCACCTTTCGCTTTCAGTTTACGTATTCGCTCTTTCAACAAACTTACGAAAGTAATCCGCTTTCAAAACCGCAGTTTACGTTTATTTTCGACCGAAAAAAGCAAAACTTTTCACATTTTCGCCGACAAGTGGAAAGCGATGTTGGCTCTGTCAGACTTTGACGCGTGTTTTTCAAATATGAAAGCTCGAGTTTTGGATTTTTCACGATTTGGCTTCACTGCGCTATATGTTTAATGGAGAGCTGTTTAGTTTTGAACACAGGCTTCTCACCGTTCGCAAGTCAAATCATACGTGTAAGTTTCGGTTTGCAATTTTCAATTGCTGCGATTTGTATTTTAATGTTACGACAAGCTGCGAAACGCTTTCATTTCTTTTCGAGCATATTTCGCTTATTATTTACTCATTGAATCCGTGAAATTGAGGGAGAGAAACAACTCAAAATCACCTGTTCGAGTCGTTCGCCGTTTAAAATTTCATATCGAATTGCATATTTAGTTACGCGTCAAAATGTGTGTTGTTCACGTCTTTATTCTTCATTTCGCGAAACATTTTGAAATGCTATTTTCACTTAATTTGTAACTTTCAATTAATTCTTGCAATTGAACGCAAGGCTGCGTTCATTTCGATACGCGCATTTTGAAAATTGAAATTCAAGTAATTTGCTTCGCTAAATTTTCGCCGTTTACCTGAAATTCGAGAGTTCTGCGAACATTTTTCGAAGTCGAAGCGAAAACTTTTCGCAGCAAGGTTTTGTTTGTTTCTTTCTTTTTTCGTGTCACGGTTAAAATTGCACAAATTACAGTCCATTTCGTCATTTAAGAGAGAGAAAGAGAAATGCGATTTAAATTTGTGTTTCGTCGTATTAAGCAAGCTAAATAATGCTTTCTTTTTACTTTTGAATTGTACGCGCTTGCAATCAATCAATTATCATTTACTTTTTGTCTGCCACTCGCAATCTTCTTTTCTCTTCGCTTCGCTCCAAAACGCTTCAAAGTTTAAGTATTTTGTTTGCGATCAAAAATAAAGAAAAATAGAAGCGAAAATCACAAATTGAACACGAAGAGAATTTTTCTTTTTTCAAGTGTTTTTACACGTAATTTGGATTTCTTTAAATTAAGGTCATTCGGCAGCTACATCTTTGCATCTTTCGATGCAAGTTTCGCGAAAAATTTTCTTAACCCCAGCAACACGCTATTACACGCTACGTTTTCAATTTCTCGCCATACTTTTTAGCGTATGAAAAAAATGCGAAAAAAATTTGTAAATGAGGATAATCGTTTTTTTATGTATTGACGTATGTCGAGAACAATTTTTTGCTTGTTTTTGTGACCCATTCAAGTGCATTGCTGAAAAAACGAATCGTATGACATTTTTTTCTCGATTGTTTCCACGCAAATTGACAGCATGTAAAGCTGTTGCGGAATATTACGCGTGAATAAATATATTCGCAGCAACTTTAAATTTGTGCAATTCGGATTTTCACTCTCAATAGATTTGCTTTCGCCACTTCATAAAAGTTTGCTTAAACATTTTTTTTTTCAAGTATCTTAAATCAACTTAGCGAATCGCTTCAATAAAACATTTCTTGTTGAAAAAATCTCTGGCTACAAAAGTTTTTTGTTGAAAAGTTTTCTATCAAGTCAATTTGTTAGCTAAGAACATGAAACAAATTAATTCTCAAAATGACTAAACTGAATTTTTTATTTTTATTGTTTCCGACATGATTCATTTCTTTTGAATTTTTCTTTCTTAATCACAATATTGCCTAAATTGTCATTAATTAGTTCTTAAGAACTTTGAACATTGAATATAAATTTATTTAATAGATTTGATGCGTTAAATCGCCCTGTCAAGTTTCTCCAAACCTATACATCGCTATTTCTCCTACAAAGCTGTGTTGCTATATTGCTATTTATGCTACAAACATTTCATACAATCTATTGTGTCACGTTTTAATGCTTTATCTAAGATTCAAAGTACTTACCTTATTTCGCAAATAATTTAATTTACGTTCAATAATTTGTTTCAAACAAAAACATTTTTCGCTCTATTGATCTGTAGCTAATCACTTCTAAAGCAAAGCAAAAAATCTTTGCACTAATTTTTGCAGAAAGAATTGATTAAAGCAAAGCGTAACTTTACCGCGGAATGTAAATTTTTTCTCCTCAGGAGAAGTAGAAAATTTGTTCGAAACGAAAAGATTAGATCGACAATTTGATTTTGTTTTAATGGTTGCTTCTATTAAAAGCGATTTGCGAATAAACAAAACACTGAAATCATCAGGTTTCATGACAGCGCCTCATTGTAAAGAAATTAAATGGACGTTTCTTGAAGAGCACAAACGATTTTTAAAATTCGTTTCTTTACTTTTAACTTTCTTATTATTTCTAAAACATTTTTTAATTGTCACCTCAAATAAATTCATTTGTACATTTAAAATTAAAATAGTTTCCAGAATTGAGTTGTTTTTCGCATTTCTAAAATTAAATTTTGAAATCTAAAGTTAAGTAAAAATACGACGAACGCGGGATAAATCTTGAAATTCAATTTATTTTTCAAATCGTTCAATAGCCTTTACAATTTTGCTTGAGTAAAAAACAATCGCGATGATGATATGAGTTCTTTCTTTGGAAAAATTTCATATTTTCTGGGAAGAAATTCTAAGAAATGATCATATGATCCAGCATCACATTGTATCAATTATCAAGATTTTCTCTTTTCGTTTGATTTTATTTATTGTGTTATGCTGATATTGTTTTTTTTTTCAATATCAATGTACATTTTTCATTGCACTGCTACGTTTTTCAACATTTGGATTCGTAATTTATCTACCTTTTGAGTGCACTTGACGATTAAAAAAGTTTGTAAGCAAGCACGAGGTTAAAAAGAAAGTGTAATGCATGATTCTTCTCGAGTCTCTTCATAAATTTTTATTTAAGCATCATTTTTCGCATTCCTCATTGAAGATAATTTTTAATCTTTAAGATGCAAAATAAATTCAAAATTATTTCTAAAAAAGTTTAGCTTTACACTGCTTTGCTTTGTATTATTTTTGTTTTAGAGGAAATTTAACTACTACACTTGTACGTATCTACACTATGAAAATTATTTTATTTTCTTGTATTTACATATTAAAATTTATTGCAAGTTTTATATTTTTTTTTCCTTCAAAAATGTAATTAAGCTTTTTAAAAGTAATTAAGCTATTAATTTAAAGCGAGGAAGCTCAAATTCTACATTTCTCAAGTGTTTAAAATGTTTCAAATGAATAATTTTTGGCTAAAAAATGGGTAGCTGCCCAATTCGCACAAGTATCGTACTGCCGCGTTTTCAAAATTGTTTTGGTTCGTAAATCAAGAACTGCTGATTGCGACACAAACATCACGAAATGAAATCAAGAACACGGTCATAGTTAAAAGTTTGCGATTTTAAAAATTCGACCATAATGCAGTGATCTAGTCAAAAATCTAAAACGAAAAAATTAATTCTTCGTTGTGTTTAAATTGAAACATTATAGCAATCGAGTTTTTTCATTTGAAACTTTTTTATCAAAATTTTGTTATTTGTTTCTGGTACTGTATTAAGTTTCTATTATAGTTTTTGAACAGTTACGATTATCGATAAGGTAAAGGCTTGGATTTGCTATTGTTATGGTATTTACCTCAAAGGCTAGCACTGCTTTAAAAAGCTGAATAAAATTTTTTAAGACTTTGGGATTAGTTAGAATAAGAAACTTTATGATTATATTTATTTCATAGGAACTATTAAATAAATAAATGTTGTTGGATAAATACCAAATAAATACCAAACCTGCCATTAGTTCATAATTTCAGATGGATTTAGTTTTTCCGAATCCCGTCCAAACATTTAATACAAACTTTTCAGCATTTAATATCATTCAAAATGGTGTTTTCGTGCGATCTTCCTAATTAAATAATATGGAAAAATTATCTACAATGTTGAAATGTTATTTGTTTCATAAATTAGTATCGATTTAGGCCAAATGTGTTTAGGGTAAATGGGCGTTAGCTGAAATGTACAATTTCGGAAAAATCTTTGTGCAGGATCGACAATTTGATTTCTTATCACTTAGAAACGCATCAATTTTGATCAAGATTGGCGACAAAATTAAAACACATTTAAAAGTGAAATTAAGCGCAAATCATTTGTTTTTAAATGAATAGCTTTAACATATTCAAATGAAAGTGAAATTGAGTAAAGTGACCTGTGAGTTAATTGACTTTTGTGTTTGTTAGAGCAGAAAGAAGTTAAGAAAGATTCTTTAATTATTAAATCATTTTAAAAAATGTCGATAGTAAAAGCTAAATATAAAGTGACGAGCTTAAAATTATCGTAGGCTTCAATGATGGAACATGGAGTGAGGCGGCAACCATTTTCATTATTCAATAGATTCACTATTGTCTCAGAAAAGCACTGCCACTGTTTATACCGGTAACTCGCTCTTTGTTAACAATTTGTCTTTGAAACAATTTGAAGAACACCAATTTTTTATCCTTTTCTTATCACATTTCAAAGCGATTGCCAACAATTAAAATCCTCATTTTGTTGATAAAAAAAACTCACGTAAGTTTCATTTTATTTTTAAAACTTTCTCTACAAATGTGCAATTAACATTTTTCCAATTGAAAGAATGAAGATTTCAATGCATTTTTTTAATTTATAAAAAATTATTCACAAGTTATCGTTTGTTCGCTAAACAAGAGTTCTGTGCAATCTTTTCATTTATTGGCTCGAGGCTATCAAGAGTAAGATCAAGCATGAATAGTAACCGGATCGTCGTTATTAAGGGTGTTTCTTTATCAAATAAAATTTTCTTTCGAATTGAGAGAGACGAGTCCTTATTTTGCATCTCTACATCAATTTAGCGACAAACATTTTTTTCACTGTAAATTGCAACGTTAAATTTTATAAGTACAAGATAGGCAAAAAAATGAAATTTATTCACTCTCTTTGCGCGTTTATTATTTGAAAGAGTAACTATAATTCTTCATGAAATTTCATTCATTCATAATTTTGATGATATTAAATTTTTAAAATTTGTTGACATTGTCTAGATACTCTGAAACTTTTTAGTTTAACTTATCATAAACAATATGGACTCGCATAATTGCAATAATCAGGTTTGTTGCTATAAATTGAGTTTAGCACGTTGTTTAAATTGGCTTATTACTGTCATTCTTTCTTGAACAATATTTTCTTTTATTATATTTTTACTTCTCCTGAATAATGATTATCGTTTTGATTTTGATCTTTACTTGTTTGATTGTTTTAAATAACAAATATCACTGAAATTTTAAATGTTTCGTAAAAGCTTTTTTATTAATTTAATATAAAAAACTATTTTTTAGTTTTGCCTTTAACTAAATACATAAATAAATAAATAAATGATATCATCATGCGAATTTTGGCATTAAAAAAATGTTTTCGCCAATTTTCCTTATATCTTCTTATATTAGCGCAAAAAATAATAATTTAATTCAATTAATTTTCCAAAAATACAAAATTTCACAATCGCATTAATCTAAGATTCAATGTCTCCGCATTCAATGCACATTCGGTCGGCGTTTTAAAACGCAATTTGCTTTTTTATGTCTTATGCTTTTTTATACTACATGTCAACGTTATGTTTTTCAGCGGATGATCGTAAAGTCACTGACACAGAAAAAAAGTTTCTTCAAACCATCAATTGATGTTTTAATGTGATTTATTTAAAACGTTCTTCTGAGTTTTTTTATTAAGTTTTTAAACTAATTTAATCGAATGAATGTTGAATGATTTCAAGATGTAAATTTTTTTTTGACAAATTTTGATTATTATTTGTTAATAATTAATTAATAATTATCTAGCTAATTATAAAAGTGTAAACTTATTTATTTATCGCAAGATATGCGAAACGGAAAATCGTTTATTAGAAGTTAACAGCGAAAAATTATTTTAGTTCATTTGAAATCAATCATTTGATCTACGCAAAAATACAAAAAAAATTGATTAAAATTATTTCATCTGACGTAATCAATAAAAATAAAAATAAAAATTTCATCCTAAATTTAATTTTTTTTATTAAACGCAATTCGAATTTTTGCACTTCTTTTAACGATAATCAACATTTTTTATTGCACTAAAATTTTTAAAATAATAATAAAATTCGAATTCAAAATCGATTAATTAAAAACACTCATGAAAAGTTATTTTGATTTTTGGAAAATAAATCGACTTCTCGAAGAAATTCCAACATTTCATCTTTTGAACATGAAAATTTTATCATTTCAAAAGCTCTTTACATTTGAAAGCATTATTCTTGCGTAGACACATGATGTAATTGAAAATAATTTCTCAAGAGGAGCGCTCTTAATGCTAACCGCTAGAATTTAATCTAATTTTGCAAACAAATGATTTTTTACGAGCGCTCAAAATTAATCACTTTGAGCGCGAGCGAAGCTTTATCCAGCTACGGTTTACATTTGTGAAAATTTTTTATTTCTTTTGATGTTTTTTTCTTCTAATCCCATGTCCTATTGTCCCAATTCGGTTCATAAGTGAATAATGTGACTTCTAGCACATTCATGCTAAAATCAAACAATTTGTAAATATCATGGGAATTAGCACATATCTAGTCACTATCATAAGCATATCACACAGGAACTAATCATCGTCTGAAAATTCAAGATTACTTAAGCAATATAAATATCCCCTTTAGGGTGAAGTAGATTTGAATTTGTGATTTTTCTTGATTTCTTGTTGCTAAAAATTTCTATCACTTTAATTTAAATCTTTTTTTACCTCTTTTTAAAACAAACATTTTGATACATTTATTAGCTCAACAAATATTTTCAAAAGCGAACAAAATAAATGAGAGTCTATAGACTTTTAAAATCATAAAAGAAAATCTTTAAAAGTCACAATTGAAAATATTTTGTTTTTAAAAATCATGTGCGAAAGAATTCGCTCAAATGAAAAATTTTCGTATTAATATGACTATCACAAAACTAAACGATAAACTCTAAAACACAAATATAATAAATATGTCAGACGTGTCTCGTTGAAAAAAATGGTTCGATGTAAAAAGTCATGTTGCATCCTGTAACTCTTTAGTAAAAATGATAAGCGCTGGCTGGCTTCGAATGCCTAAGGAAAGACCCGATTTTCAATTTGCGTCATAAAAAGGAATCTTTGAGCTAATTTTATAACAAAGTCATAATCAATGAATTTGAAGTTAAGAGCTGAAAGTTTAAATTTAGAATTGGGGAAATTATATCTGAAGCAATACTTGCATTTGTCATTATTCAAATTTTTTTTTATTTAACGATTTTAAAAGATCGTTTGTTCACTTAAATATTACAAGAAAGTTGTTTTAATTTGTTTTATCAACCTAAACAAAAGAAAAAACATAAAAATGTTGATCGAAGTATTTTATCTTCACTTTAAAATATTTTAAATCTCTCGCTTACTTTAAAAAAGTGCATTTCAATTAAGTTACACGCCGCTTTGATCGTTTCGAAAAATAAGTTTCAAAGCTATTTTCGAATTTTTAAATTCACTGAAAGAATTTCAATTTTTATGTTTGTTCAAACTTTTTTTTTGAAGTTTTTAGAGACGAAAATTTTTTTTCATTTTTTTTTGCGTATTTTCTTCTCTCTATCCTCTCAGCAATTTTTTTATTTGATTGGCAGTTTGCTTTTGAACATTTTTTCCAACGCTTGAAAATAACTTTTCTCACGAAACTTTAGTTAACTTCATCAGTAAAATCGATGTAATATTATAAAATATATACATGTGCTAACATTTTTTTTACAGAGGAAAGAACATATTTTCAATCCTTGTTTTGACGGAAGACGGATTTGCGTAATTGCAAAGCTTTGCGCGCTTTTCCAGTGATCATTCCCATATTCGAGATTTTTCAACTTTGAATTTGTTGTTTACCATCTTTGCATATTTTAAACTCAATCGATTCGATCTAAACATTTAATACGTTAAAATGATATTCTTGCCTTGAGTTTTTAATGAAGCATATGAACCTTGAATTTTCGAAAATAATTTTAATATTAAATTATGCAAAAAAAGCGGAGGTAAAATTTTTTAAACAACTACTCAAACTTTGCTTAAAATATCAAAATTATTACGCTTAAAGAAATAAAAATTGCATAAATCTGAATTTTAATGCATCAACAAACTTAATTTTGATGCAATTACTTTCTAGTTTCATCTGGTTAATTTCACACTGCACTTCAATCTTTGCAAACTGCTTATCTACCTGAGTATATCTTTCAAGTTCATTCTTTCAAGTGCTTCTTTATCGCTTTTGTCAGCAAATCAAAACAGGTGATGAAAATTTCTTTTGCTAACTTTTCAATTTTTTAATTTTTTTTATTTTATTTTGGCGGTGACTTTGTTTCTCATTAATTAAGTTGTTTGTTTCACTTATGAACGTATTGTTTTTGAAATATCTTTTTCAAAATGAAAGCTATAATTTTCTAAATATCTCTCTGGATGAAAAAACTTGTTCGCCTAGCCAATTTCAAATCAAAATGTTTTTTGAAAATAGTTACGAAAGCTACTATTAAAACAGCTTTGTTCGAGGAAAACAATTTTTATTTGCTTTTGTCGAATATCATTTATTGAAAATGTTTGAAAAGAAATTTATTTGCAGCGTATGCATGCATTTCCTTGTTCAAAATACAATAGCTTCTAAATAAATTTTAAATATTCGACGGCGCATCGCGGCAGAAAAAGCGAAAACATCGCTGGTTTCATTTTACGGAAACGAGAAATTAATGATTTTATTTATAGTCTTTAGCTTTAATTAATTCGTTACGGACGTCAATGAAAAGTTTATGCTTATTTTTAAACTTTTGATCATTAATCTCAAGCTGAATACATAATTAAATTTTATTTCGCTCTTATATTTGGCAAATTTAGTAAATGAAAGTCAGCTGTTTCGATCGCACGATTGCTTTGATTAAATTGATAAAAGTAAGTAAAACTGTAAATTATCGTATAAACGTTATTTAGTCAGTTTTTTATTATCATTAAAACAACGATTAACGGGAATAGCGTTTTCTTGAATGTTTCTGATGCAGCAAAATGTTGGAATTTTTTTTTTAATGATAAGTTTCTTAAACTTTAACAAATTTTGATAAAAATGGCCAATGAACGGTGATTTTCCAGTCAAGTAATTTTTTCACTTGAAAATTATTGAAGGAGCACAATAAAGTGCTTCATCGCACCGGCCAATAATTTAAAAAAAAATGTTTGGTACCTCCATGGTGAAATCACCGAAGTTAAATTCAAATTAAATGACAAAAATCTCGTCTAACTTTTGTTAAATGACTGTGCGCTCCTCGTTGAAATGAAAATATAAGAAGTTTAATAGTTTCACGCGTATTAATTTCAAGGCGAAGTAAGCAAAGAAACTCTTTATGATCGTATTCTCTGAATCGCTGCTACTTTACATGTAATTGTATGCAATATTCAAGAAGATCCATTTTAAAATAATAAGATTATGAAATAATGAATAACGAGTCATAAATTATGCTTTTGATTAAAAGAAAAAAGCTCAAGATAAATGTTCTTTTGTCATTTTCACAAGAAAATCTTGCCGCACTTCCTCTTGAGCTCAAAGATAATTTCTTACATTTAACAACTTTTCGTAAAACGTTGAAAATGTTTGCTTATTGTTTTCCTCTAATTTTCATTCATTTTTTATATGAAATTAATTTGTTGACATTACTTTATTTCAAATTGAAATAGTTTTACATGAAAGGTTTTACATGGAATATAAAACAATTGAATACTTTTATTTCAAAAGGTTTATCTAAACAATAATACGCATGTAAGATACACCCTTTTACAATAAATTTATTCAATTGTTTCTTTTAAGAATTTTAACACTGTTAAGTATTGACGCTGCAAAATTGTGGATTTGGGCCTTAAAAAATTTCACTTGCCTAATATTGAAACAAAAGTTTTATTTATAACAAATTGATGAACATCTCTAACAAGTTTGTAAGTTTAAAGAAATACTGAAAATTATGATTTGTTAATTAGTAAATAATCATGAACTCAAACTTTCTGAATCACTTTTTTTATCGCGCTTGCACATTTCTTGCTTTACCGAATTTCTCCTAAAAAATTCCCATCATTGATTATTTTAGAAATTTTAATGTTTTATTCACTTTTTAAAAATGGTCAACATTTTCTACAATTGACAACGCTTATTGGATAAAATTGTCGAAATAGCTTTTTTCTATGGCAAAAATTTTAAAGTCATTTCATCCAAGTATTTTATAGTATGACATTCTTCAAGATCTTACCATGCCCCTGCAGATGTACTCATCTTCCTAGATATTCATTTTGACAAGATTGCAAATTTCAGTCAAGAAAAAAATTTGTTTTTAAATATGCAAACAGGCAAATTCATCTATTTCTATAACCCTAAGGGACTTTAATTTAACCATAACGTTTTAATCGCTGGTTAAGGTGAAAACAATATGCCACTTTAAAAAAATGTAACAAAATTTGAAATCATGCAAACAGAAGATTTTTCAAAAAAGTGTTTTTCCTCACAAATACTATTGCAAAAGAAATAAGAAATTACAAAGTTTGGTTCTGATAAAAAATAAGCGCCATCATAATTGAGAGTTGTGATGTAAATTCAATTTTTATTGATAATTCTTTTTAGAACCCAAGAAATTAATTTTTTTTTTCGTAAAAAAACCCATTGTTTACTCTCAATGTGTGGGAAATTCTGATAAAGGTCAATAGCCTTTAAGCTCTCAATCTGTAAAACCGTTGCATTAAAATAAGTTGACAAAGATTAACATGCTAATCACTCAGTAGTTTAGTCTGTTTTGTGTAAGATTACACACGACTTTTTCACAACTTTTACAATTTAACTTCTGATCGAAAAGCAATAATTGCTACAATTAATTTAAATTATTGTAATATCACGAGGGGTACTTAATGGAAAATCCTCGTTGAATTAGCACATAAACACGAATGAAACAAGTTCAAGCAAAAATCGTTTATCGAAAACATATTACAAAAAAAATGAAATTTAATCGAGGAATAAAGAAAGAACAAATCGATTGACACGCTAGAAGTTCCATTGAAGCTAAAATTGTAAGAACCGCTGTTTTGAAACTAAAGTAGAAATCGATTTTGGTTAAACCTGCGGCGTAGTTTTGAAGCGCGTGATGCACAAATGTTTTAAAGTGAAATATTGTGAAGCAAAAATTTTATCTCTCGCTTTCCTAAAAGCAACATTCATGCTAATAAAATATCAAAGGTTTTTAATACGCGAAAGACCAAAAAGCGAATTAACAAGAAGGAAATCCTGACAAAAAAAGCGCTCGTGAATTCACCGAACCATTTCTCTGATTTCTCGAGGTGAGAGCAATAATTTCTAATTCGATATTAAATGGCACTGATGAGTGCGGCGTTTTTAAATAAAAAAGTATTCGTTCAACTGGCGAACTTATTTTTGTTTGCGCTAAAAATATTTGAACAAAAGTCATGCGATAGGCGTAGCTGAATTTAAAAAATGAGTTAAGCATCGATACCGAGCTGTAAACACTTTTCTATATTTCGATAAAGAGTGTTTCTTTTTATAGCTACCATTGTTTTGTTTTTTCAACAAAATTGACATATTTATTCAATTCATAAGAGATTATTTATTGAATTGTTCTGCGAAGATAGCTTAGTAAGCTCGCATGTCAATTTTCACGTCAAACTACTCGCGGATATCAACAATACAATTTTCGTGATTCATGAAGAGATATTTTTAGAAGTAAAAATTTTAAAATTTGGACTTCAAATTAAAAATTAACCATCGATGAGCTAAAATTCTTATTGTTATTAGCTATTCTGCTTTGCTCTTCCACAGTTTATTTATGAAAAAATAATTTTTAAAATTTATATATCAGAAGGTAACTGCTTAAGTTCAATTCAAAAAAAACTTTAAATGAAAATCATTAATCAGTTAAAATTAATTTACATAGTGAAATACAATTTTTTTACACTCTGCTTAATCACATTTCATTTTATTTAAAATGTTCTCATGCATTCTCACAACATTTAATTTTATGAAGTAAAAGCATCGGACTTTGAATGCGAAAATAATTGCGAAAATTACGACGCAACTGTAACGCTTTTGAAAAATTTGAATTGACGTACTTAGTGAATTCATTGCTCATTGAATTCACAACTAGAAATAGAATGAATAGAAATGCACTTTCGTTCGCTAAATCACGTCGAAATTTCTAAAGCCAATAGAAAAGTACTGCATTGCTCTTGTTTTTTTCGATATTGCGTTAGATTACACTACTTAAATCACGTACTCAATTGCTTGCAAATGACAAGTCAACAATTGAATGAATTTATTCCGAAAGTGCCTTTCTAATAACATTTGCATCGTTGGATAGGCCCATTCGGCATAAATTCATTCAATTTCTCGATAAAACTCACGCTGTTTTGAATAATGCAGGTAATATCCAGCATTTAACAATGAAATGTTTACGTTTCTTCTCGGGTACTCCATTAATTGCTATGCCGTTTGCAATCGATATTCTTCAGACTTAATAATTTTCAGTTTCCGCTTTGTTCACACGTTGTTCAGCATTAGACATCGCAGATAAAATATTCTGACGAAAGTTGTACGCTATAAATAGTGAATATTGGAACGCTTTGAAAATATATAAAAACAAATATGAAATGAATTTCCATGAAAGCAAACACTTTTCTTATTTTTCTCCGTTACTGTCGATGTAAAAAGAATTGATTTTGCTCTATAATTTCATCTCCTGACTCTCTATTGCATATACTCAATGAAGTTTTCTAGCGAAAAATGTCAGCTGAAACGAACGTATTTTGATTTTTCAGTTAATTTCAATGGTCAAAGCAATAAAAAATTAATAAAAAAAATCTCCCCGACTTGATTAGTGGTTAAAAAAGTTACACAACTATTATTAAAGTTCAAGATACTCATTTTCTTTAAATTGCATCTCATGTTTGTTGATAAAAAAATTTCTCCTTCAATTATAATTCGCGAGAAATGTCATAAAAATTGATGTTTTCATTTTGAATAAATTAAAAATTTACTCTTTAGATGTTTGTTAAGTATTATGAAATGAAAGAGTGTTTTTAAGCTTGATTTAGAATTTAATTGTCAAGTGTTAATGTGTGATTCTCATACAACTGAATGACTTTTTTTTGCAAAATCATTACGTTTCGTGTTCAATTTGCTTTTTTTTACCTGCGAATGTTGTCATTTTTCAATGAATTTTGAATGCATTTCGCAACTTTACTTTCGAAGTTGAATCGTTCAAAGAAAATTTTCGAGAATTCTTGTATGAGCTGCTTCGAAATTGATTTACTTCGATGAAATATGACTTTCAAAAGCATAAAATTCTTATCGAAGCCCCCCTAGTGAACTACGCACATCGTTATTTACGTAAATATTTAGCATTTGCTTTTTATGAAAGAAACTTTTTTTTATTACTTGTACACTAGTGAACAAATTTATGGCGTTCATAAATTTATTGACTGTCGTACTTTTATTGTGCTCGGGCGTTCGCCTGTCCTTTTGGACTTTTGCGTCGCTTCGTTTTGCGTAAATATATCAACAAATCGATTTTTTTTCTATTCGAATGTTCATGAAAACATAAATTAAAAACATGTAAACTAAATAAGAAGATTTAATCTGACAATGAAATTATTTTTAAACGATAATATGTACAATTAGCGAGAAACACGATGTAGAAGTGAGTTTGTCGACTGAATTGGCATTGAGTTTTAGTTGTTTTTGTCATTAATTCGAAGGTTCCGAAATTTAAATTATGTAATACAAACTGAGTGCAAAAAAATCGATTAACAAGATCGATCATCATTCTCGCTTTTCATCGAATGTA